>CAAAJI010000011.1:352098-369797 GCA_900642245.1 Fragilaria radians | reverse complement strand
TTTGGGGGAAAGGGGTTTTCCATAGATTAAAATAGGTCAACTTGTCCTGATGTAAATATTTGAACCATCCGCTCCCCCTTTTCCGAACAGAGTACGTAAAGAAGAAAAACTCATCACTCAGATTTCTACAGTATAACATAAAGATCAATAATACCAACACAAACTCCGAGTACTCAAGTCACACTCAATGAATGCGACATTTTTGAATCGCTCTCTGGATCCAAGACAGCATTTTTATTAAATGGGATGCAAATGATTATTCTTTGCGTAGAACTAATTCTCATGTCAGTGAAAACGAAAAAATATAATCTGCTTGAACACAATTGTTTCGTACGCTTCATCTTGCACAGTCTCAATGGATTGGAGAAAGAGACTATTTTATTCGCGATGAGAGAATTTTCAAACTATAGAATTACAATATATGTTACCCAAATCATGACCCCAAGCATGTAAATTACGATAATATCAGTTGATCCTGAATAAGAATGGGATATATCGCCTGTGAATTTATAGCACTTTCCCGAACATTCACCCCCATTAAAGCACGCGCTGTGTTGGTCTTCGTGAAGTACACCAGGGCAAAAAATCACCAACCAGGTCATCACTGTATACATTGATTTGTTCAACTTGTGAATCCATACTTTGAAAGACTGAGGCCATAGCTTTACTGTGAAGTATAGAGGAGTCTTTTATTTCAATACTACTGGAAAAGGCCAAGACCTCACCGCCCCGTGTTGCATGATTGCCTATGAATTGACAGTTTTCTATCATGACTTTGGATGCAATTGCAGTAACCATACCCTGGGATTGAGCAAGTAACATAAGATATCGCAATATGCATTTTCTCGGTAAAATGAGATCCAATACTTACCGTGGCGTTGTTACCCTCTATGATAGTATCACGGATTTCTACCGCTTCACTGTTCACAGCTCGGATGATAGATGTTCCATCATTAAATTCAAAGTGGCAAGATTCAATTGATGCATTTCCGTTCTTGATATTAGTCAATACTCCGCCTTGGATATTTCTCATGGAAACATTAAATAAGTAGAGATTTCCAGCGCTAGAAATTGCCTGAAATCCGCTTTGGTCGATTTGTTGAAAAGTAGAATTGTATATTCGTACCGTCATTCCAAATGAAGACTCAGACGTTCGACGATGTTGAAAAAGATTATCCCTCACGCCATGATCTTTAATATTTCCATTTTGACTCGAAGTTCTAGAAAATTCTGATTGTATTGCGTTCAAATCTTCCATTTTCTTATCATTATTGGACTCACATTCTATGTGCACACCAGAGTGTCCATGACTGTTCTGTAGAAAAAATGTGAGTTGAAGGCATGCAACCATTGGATCGGTGCAAATTTCTTACCAGCCATTGACATTCAAAAAAATCCGCCACTGCGCTAGCTGGACCCTGGGCAAGTACTCCGTACTCAACGCTCTCTGAGAGGGTGACGCCATGGAATGAAACATACGTAACATTTGGTTCTGAAAGATATATCTGACGGCTGCCCCCAAGAATGATGCATCTTTGCCGCGATCTTCCAGTTATGCCACAAATAAAACGAGAATTGTTCAGTATTGGGGAGAGAGTTTCACTACCATCGAAAATAGTGTTGGGGCACAAGTTGAAAGTATAGGAATTATTTTTGGTTTCAGCTAAAATCTTCATGTCCTGATTCAATCCTTTAATAGAATCATAACCGAAGAAAGATTCGTTTGGACATTGGACTCTCTGGTCGATTAAGGCAGTTGCAACCACAACGTGCAAGCACAATGCTGCTGCTGCCTTAGACATTGTAAACAACTAAAGTCTGATGATGTATTTGTTTTCTCGCAACGCTCTAGAGTGAGCGATGATTTCGGAATCCGTGTAAGAAAAATCGTGGAGTGGTTAGTTTATCGTTATTCTCTTTCGCACTATACCGATTGGCAAGTGGATGATCCTTCTAGCACATGTAATTTCTCGAATCAGCCAACGCACCAAACAATTATCCGCCAAAATTCAAAAAAATTGGTCTTATTGAATGTTAGGCCCAGAAAAGAAATAACCGTGCCGTGTCAACGAAGAAGAAATCTATGCTATGGGACAAGATCAACTTTTGGACATTCGGGATTCAGAAGTCTTTTTAAATGTTTTTCATGTGCATAGGATTTACTATCAATGGGAGAGCGCTTTTAAAGCCCACCGAATGCCAATGAAAAAAAGGCGTCAAATCAACTGTGAGTGACTAAAATACTCTGATACCTCGAACGCTATCATCTTTTGCATACGCTTAAAACTTCCAGGGTACACAATTGCAGAGTTTCATGGATTTGATGAGCCCCATTTACGTTCGCATATACTTTAAGGGAAATTCTCAAATGCCCGTTGACATACAAATAAACTTTGCTTGAACTATAGCAAAACAATCCCTTGGACAAGTCGTATCTTGACTTCCATGTTAATGTTTTTCGTAATCAATACCTGGAATCAAGGCTAAAGAGCAATCAGCATCTCGGAGTATTTGATGGACAACGTGGAAGAGGATTTGATGTTAAGAGATGCTGATTTCAGAGAAGAATTCTAGTTATCAAAAGCCAACTTTGTGAACTATAGCATGGTCAAAGGCCGTGATTTGTTTACGTGACAAAGGAGCATTCGCTCTTTGCTAATAATTCTTGGTTTTCTTGAAGCAGATAGAATGCAGCGGTAAAAGCGTTTCATGTAGCTTACTCTCGTGCATATTAATGGTATTTGAAGGGTCTGGGAAAATTATAATATTGCTTTTAAATCTGATTGGCTTGTTGAATTCTAATGTAGCACACCTGTGAACAGAAAATTTCATTTTTCCTGCAGCGTTTCCCTTGACTCTAACTCTCCCTAGTTTAGATGTTGTGTGGCTTGATTCATTCTTTTTGACCAAGTAAAGCATCTATAAATATATCGTAGTCCAACCCTTCTTCTCAAGAAAAAAAGAGAAACATTGATTTCCCATATTTGTCAGGCTGAAAACTCACATATCCAAATAAGCAAAATATTTCAGGCTAGATCTTTACCTTCTTAAAAATACTAGTGAGAATAATACTTCTTTGAAAAATTGAAAAAAGCTTTCAAAGCCACAGAAATATGTCAACCTTAGCCCAAACTCTCAGAGATAATGCTGTTATGCGTTAATTTTATGTTCTAAGCTTCTATTTGTGCTGAGTGTATCTGAGAAGAAACAGATGATCCAAGGAGAGATGAAAGGGAATAAAGAAAAGACATTAAAAGGGAGAGTTTCTCCAAATTATGATCTTTTCCAAATATTTTTAAGTTTTCACTCTCATCAATTTTCCTAATGAGCCTTGTTTTCCTCCAAAGTTTCATCTCCTATCCATAAACACTGAATTTGCATCCTACCTGTTGGAACCTCCCCATGTTTCTGTTTCGAGGCTGCCGATATCGAAAAGAAATTGTATTATAGAAATTTCCCTTTTTAGCACCTTCATTTCGAGTTGTGCAGTGTTCGTCCTTTAAACTTCTTGCTGTGTTTCTTGAACAAGACGGCTCCTAAATGAGCTCCCTGAGAAAATGGAGGAGTGTGTCTTTTTGGCCGGTTCATAGTCTGTTTTCCTTTTTTGGTAAGGAATAGTGCATCAACGCTATCAATTTTTGCATTAATCAGCTTTTCATAATTTATTTTAAATAGCCCCCCACAGATTTAAAATGAATCTCACTTCTCTTATTGCTTCCGAGACAGCCCATTTAATGCTTTGATTGTTGACAAGCGGTCATTTTGGTGAGATTTCGATTTCCAGCTCACAGCCACATTACGTATGACATTATTTGTCCAGTCACGCTTCTCCTGTTGTCTTTGCCTCGTCAAAAACCACTATCATTCGTTTCATGTTAAAATTGAATCATCCGTTTCAAAATTTGAAGTGATCTAGCGCCAATGTTTCTAAAGCCGGTCTTTTTTACCAAGGGAGAATAGTTTCCATAGAAATTGACCCCAGGAATTTGATTATCTCCTAAAATGACAAGCGTTTTGCCCTGTAGAACACACTTTGTTCGATTTTGAAGATCTATTTGCTTCCAATCGGTTTTCTCCCTTCCAAATTTTAAGTTTCTTCCCATTCCTCCCATACATGTAAGTCATTCATGCAAATAATTAAATCAATATGACATCTCTACACTTCGTTTGCGCCCCCCAGATCTCCATGAAACCATGCCTGTTTAAATTTTTAGGCTCCATTCTCCGTAATTTTGTCTATATTGCGTCTTCTTCCAATATTCCTTGTTAGATTCTCATGTTTTCCTTGATTTTTTGTTTCGATCCAAAATTAATTGGCTTTTTGCTGTCGTTTGTATCTCCTGTTTCTCTCTTTTTGTAAATTGTGTCTAAGCTGGCCAAATCTTTGTTCTCAAGTATTTTACTAAAAAAACCTCATCAAAACGCTCTAGTTCAAAATTCTCAATTGAATACATGTATTGGCTTTTTTCTACAAAACATTCCAAAGGCACTTTTCATTCCATTGTCATGTGTTGTTCCCGTGGATGTGTAATCTGCCCTTAGTAACTCCCTCATGTCATCACCAACTCATTCACGACTTTCCCCACAAATTCGCAAAAGTCATTTCAACTCAAATTTCCGATTCTGTTTTCTCTCAAATTCCTTCCATCTCCAAGAACTACACTTTGTTTTATGTCTTGGACTTTCTGCAATCAATCTAGACTCCCTGTCACATGACAACTGGCACCGGTATTACAAATCCACAATGGGCATCCTCTGCCATTTCTTCTCCTTCCAAAAGCACTATTTCTATTTTTGTTAGCACTTTACTTTTTTCGATTTTTGCGGGTGGGTCACCATAGGGGAAACATTTCTCTGAATCTCCAGACTATTTGCTCTTTGTTTAGTGGACACTAGGGGATATCCATTTCTCTGAATCTCGTGCCTATTTACTCTCCGTTTCGTGAACACTCAAAACCTTTCTGTCCCAGTTCTTCACGGGTATAACATTGTTTTTTGTCGATGATTGGAAATCTTTTTTGTTATCAAGGCTCTCTTAGCCTCTTTCTTCTTCTGAGTTTCAAACCTTTAAAGCTTGTTCATTAACCCATCTTGGATAAATTTGAGTCTTCATTTTCCAAGTAATTCTCCATAATTTTGATTGTGGTTTGTACTCTGATGGGAAATTGTGCATCATACATACCATCCTATTTTCTTCACTCACATCATGCCTTGAGCTCTTTAGCTTTCACTTTGCTTTTTCAGGGTCTTTTGAGGAGTCCTCCCGCTTGCACTACATATACTCTTCCTTCAATTTAATGCGGCTTTCTGGATGCTCCTGATGAAATAGCACTAAATTTTCGTCTCACCTGTTTGAACCTCTCCATCTTTCTGTTCCAAGACTACCAATAGTGATATTGAATAACTGAAATTTTCTTTTAACACACAAACACACTTTGCATCCTTAAGAAAGAGACTTCTTACAGACCATTACCTCATACGAAGTTTTGAATAAAGCCTTATCTTCTTAATTCATACACAAGGACTACCAAACTAGCTTAATGCACTGAAAAAATTGTATCGCTTCTTGATTGATCACCTCCGTCCTCAAGCTTCCTTTGACTCTCTGAAAAAACTGCTTTTCAGTTTTATGCTGCTGTAACAGGACAGCAGTAAAATGACAGAAACCTAAATAATCAACAATAATTGACACGTTTATTGCAAACGGGTTTTGAATCAAGAATAGTTTACTGACCAATCATTTTGTGGTCTGAAATAGTAAAGCATCTCGTAACACGTCAAAACAAATGATATTTAGTCCTTATAACCTAACTTCCGTTACCACTATTCCGACTAAGATTTGACTACTGAGCAATGTTAACGTGCTGTTTCACCCATATGAGATGGCAAACTTTCACAAATCTCAACATTAAACTATCTTTTGGATAGAAATTTGAAAAAGATTTAAAGGATTCCTCCTACAGACGAGTTTTTCGTCCGCGTTTTGAAAGATTTTATAATGGGGTGTAGTGATATTTCTCTAAATCTTGATAACTTATAGAATTTGCACTTCCTTCTCACCTTTGTCTCAGCAATTAATCAAATCTAGAGAAACTTTGAGTTCCTTTGACTCAAGGCACGTCACTCTCCGACCTCATTCGTTAGCTTTACAAAGGTTCAACTCAGGCTGCCTTCAAGCGATTCACACTGCTCTCCAACATGATGTCACTAGTCACACCTTGCACTTGTCTCATTCCATCTCGCTTATTCTTATTATCCTGCTCCACTAGTCGACGGAATTCACCATTTCGTTTTGATAACAGTTCCTTCGGTGAACCATATTCTACCAACTCTCCTGCACCAAAGACAGCAATTTTATCGTACCCAAGAATCGTGTCCAGTCTGTGTGCTACAGTTAAAACGGTGACTCCCTTGTTGACAAATTCTCGTCGGATAGTTTGTTGTACCTTAGCATCCGTTTGCGAATCAACGCTGGAGGTAGCTTCATCCATGACTAGAATCTTGCTTCCTCGTAATAATGCACGGGCGAGACAAATTAGCTGCCTTTGTCCACTTGAAAGGTTTTTGCCTCCTTCACTGATAAAAGTGTCAAGGCCAGCTGGTGTCGACCGGAATAAGGCAGCTAATTCAGGAGACGCTGCTTCGATTGCAGCCCACATATTCCTTGTGCTGGCTTTCCCTGTAGCATCGAGATTGTATCTCAGCGTACCTGAGAATAATACCGGATCTTGAGGAATTATTGAGACCGATCTTCTTAGGGTTTGAAGAGAAACTGAACGAACATCAACGTCATCTATTGTTATGCTACCTCCACTTTCCAGCTCGACGAGACGAAAAAGTGCCAGAAGTAGACTACTCTTTCCACTGCCTGTTCGCCCTACTATACCAAGCGTAGTTCCAGCCGATATCGTGACTGAAACGTTTTTCAAAACAAGAGGCGAAATTTTGTTGTACCGCATGGATACTCGATCAAACTTTATGTTTCCTTTCCAAGGCCACCCTGAGTTGACCAAGTTTTGGTCAGACTTGGGAGCAACAGAAAAATGTGGCGGATTCTTGAAATCCATATACAACGCGTCCCCAGGTTGGCCCCTTTCTTTGGGCATAATATTCATTTTCATATCAGGAGATTGCAGATTTGTTAACTCTTGGACTCGCATCATACTCATCATATGAGTTTCCAAGTCAGTTAAGGTTCTAACAGCCCACGTCAATAGACCTGTTATTGCTAAAGACTGAGTAAGGCCCCATCCGGCAGACCCTGCATTTAACTTTCCCGCTCGAGATAGAAGGATTGAGATAGTTGTTGATATAAAAACAACGAAATTTCCTAGAGTTTCCAATCTTATGGAGAGCCATCGATCTAATGCTTTTACGGAGGAGTAAACAGCCAAATTTTTATCATTCAATTCATGATGCTGCGATGACCATCGCCATCTGGAGTTTTTGATGGATCGAATGATTTCTTTCCCCCGCAAGGCTTCTCCAAAGTGTGTGTAAACGGGAGATCGTGAACTTGCTTCACTGCGCTTCAGATCTCGAGCCGCAGGTCTGAAACGGCTCATTGTATTGCCATACAATATAGCTATCACAGAGAGCGGAAGGATCATAGCAGGTGTAATTACTCCCGCCAAGGCAGCAGCCGACATTGCGATTTGTAAAAAGCAAAATAAAACAGATCCTATTCCATCGGGAATCGCGTAATCTATAGTTTCCATTTCTTTCCCAAACCTCGAAAGCAACTGCCCAGATGGAGTTGCGTCAAAAAATGACATCGGAGCCTCAAAGACAGAACGAAGCATCTTCTCGTGTAAAAATTCAGAGGCCTTGATGCCGATTCTCATGGTCAAGAAACTTCGTAACCAGAGGAACAAAGAAACTACTCCTGCTGCTTTAACTAATGCGCTCATATAACTCGCTCCAAGGGCAGCACTCATTGAGTCTTCATTCCCAAGTTGAGTCCATTTGACAACGATAAATTGCTGAAAAAATTGTGCGCCATTGGACAGCAAGTATGACAGCAACATCGCGACAAGAAGAAGTGGCTTTTGAATACACTTAAAGTAGGTAATGTAAGTAGATAAGGGAACGGATCCTTTCGACATCATGTCGTCAACAGAGAAAATGGTTTTGTTTTCACCTTGCACTGAAACATTGCCTGAGGGAATATTAGTAGTCTCAACTTTGATGATTCTAAAGTCTTCCACTTCAATGTCCGGAGTAATTGGGATGGATTTTTCGGCAATATAATTCTCGATTCCTTTCATACATTCCACAGAATCTGGATCTGCATGATGGGAAAGTGTTGTGCAGTTTTGACCATGGAAATAAATCTCGGAAACTTCAGTGTAGTTATTTATGCTTTTGTAAGAGGTATCCATAGTAGGAGGGTCGAGAAGCCGATGATCGGCTTCCGTTGTGGTGATTTCTTCCGTTGATCCTTCAACACTTCCCAAACTTTGAAGGTCGTGACCTCTGAATATAAGCTCATCATAAGTTCCAACATCTAACACAGTAGAACAAGACACACCTGCCGAATTGTACTTTCCCATCAAAATGACTCTATCGCAACGTCTGGGAATATTTGGATCATTAGTGACAAGAACCATAGCAGCGTTTGTACTTTTCAATCGCTTCGATAAGCGTTCGAATACTGTAGCTCCCACAGAAGCATCGAGCGCAGCCAATGGGTCATCCAACAAGAATACTTTCGTCTCATCGTCAGCATAAAGCGCGCGAGCTAGTGCAACTCTTGCACGTTGTCCTCCACTGAGATTTGAACCTCCCTCTCCGACGTCAGTATTATCAGTTAACGATCCAGGAGATGTTGCCCCTTCTTGATTTGAAATCACTTTAAAGTCATCATCGAGACCTGCATCTTTGATGGCATTGAAGTATCGGACTTCATCATAATCTCGGCCAAAAACAATAGCTTCCTTCAAGGTACCTTTGGGTAACCACGCCTCTTGTGAACAGTAGGCAATATCCCCTTGAGATGTGACAGTCGTTTTCTCAAAAATACTAGTGGTATCAGCAAAGGACAAGTCTGCACTAATTCCGATTGAAGAATCAATAACAGTTCGGGGGACTGGTGATAGCTCTCCGAGTAGCCCTTTGATCAGAGCCGTTTTTCCTGATCCAACAGGACCAACGACGGCAACAATCTCGCCAGGACCAACCGCAATATCTACATGACAAAGCGCAGGAGCTGCTGCATGTCTAACGATCCCATCAGTAGACTGATGAGGAGATGACCATAAAAAATTACCGTTTTTCATGCTGATACTCCCTCCTTTGTCAGTAGTACGTATCATTTGCACATATGGAGTGTTTTCTTCAAGAGACAAATATGATGAAATCCGATTCAAGGAATTTTTCCCGTTGGCAAGAGAATCTATCAACATAGGATAAAAGAATAGTGCTAGTGTTTTCGACGAAACCATGTGAGGAATCAGAAAGATGTATATATTTTCCTTGCAACGTGTTTCACTTACGAAAGCGTAATTGATTAAAAAGGGATATGGCTGTGAAAATTTTGCTGGCGATGATTGGCCTGCCTGATTTGGCGTATGCCATGAGTGTAACCACCAGTACGACTGCCGGAACAGCATTCGATATTGCCTGATTTAAGGCTCGAACGACTCCTCGAGAAGAATGTCGACGAAGTTCTTCGGAACGATGGGCTTGAATATCTTGTGCAAAGTTAGTTTCCCATCCCTGTAACTTAAGTAGTTTCATGTTTGATATCGCTTCTGAAGTGCGCTTTGTTCTGGCATCCTTTGCTTCATTTTCTGATCGTCTCATTTGATTCAATATTCTTAGGGTTAGGCTATTCATCGGGATGACCAAGAGAAGGACGCCTATACCCCACAATACCGATGGACCAAGATATTTAAAAAGCAATGATGTATACATGATAATTTGTAGAGGCCCATCCCAAAGAGTGTGAAGCTGCATGGCGGTGGACTCGATAACAGCTGTATCAGATTGCATTAAATTCAGAACTCGGCCATCACTCCAGGAAGATGATGATGAATCTGAGGGCTCGCCTTGGGAATTCCCAAGACTTCCTCCTCCTTCTAAAGCACCACTTGGTAGTCGTAGACTTTTTTCAAAGATCATACCCGCTAGTGACCCACGAACTTGCGTTGCACAAGTGACAACTCGATGAAAATATTGGTTCTCAATGATCATTTTCAATGTCAAAACTAGCAAGAGTGATGTCGCAGCTAGGAATGACTGGTGAATTGAAATTTTTTTCCCAGTTTCCAAAAGGTGAAGCAGCCGTGCGATCAAGATCGCTGGGAATGCTTGTATTCCGGTGTTTACCAAACGCAAAATTCCTGTGACAAGTAATGTGCGACGTTGATGCCAGAGCAGCGCCTGGCATAATGTAGAAGATTCCGATGACGATACGGGTGTCTTTGCTCTGCGTTTGCTGGGTGAACGATTTAGCCTTGCTTTATTTCGAAATATTTGGTAACTATTGGTGAATTCGGGAACTGCGGATCCCATGGTTTGTGAAACTGGAACATGGAATACATCGGAATCATTCAATTCACGCTTTGATGCTAAATCAACGAGAGACGTGACATATCCAAATAATAACTTAGAAAAAATGGTGGAACTCGATTCACCAAGTTTCCAGTCATCTATTGTGCTATTTCGTTGTGATTGTTTGGATCCCAAAGAAGAAGGAGACTGTGTATTCCAATTACCTCTTCCTCCTCCCCGTGAAGATATTCTATCCGGAATGGAACCCAATACTGAACGAAGTCCATTCTTCCATGTCGATGACGGCACTGTTGATGTACTAGCATATATACCAACTGCGAATGGTGATGCAAATGGAAGAACGATGTGGGCCGTCAAGAGTATCAAAAACCCAATTTGCGGAAAATGCACCACGTGCCGACTACTTCGATAACCAACAGAAACTTGATACATTTTATGCTCTATATCTTATAAGCGGTCAATGTCGTATAATCAATCTCTCGCAATGGGAATGATGAAGTAAATTGGACTCAAAATAAACACTAATTCTGACGACACCAGACAATTGAATCTAATTGAAACATTTTTTGCTGACGGTACTGCACCCTTCCCCTGACACGCGGAAAGTAAATTACAGTACACACGGAAAACAGATTTATTTCACGGTAAGATTTAAGAAATTCTAAATCACGATTTTTTTATTTCTATAAACAGAAAGCTTCCCGGCTGATTGATGGTCCTTGACATGTGCTAGAGATTTAGTACTAGCTTCCTCTTTTTCATAATCAAGCGAATAATCATCTAGACTTTCATTTTATCAGACAACTAATAGATACCGATACTTTACAGTTTTGTGTTCCCGTTCAATGGTTGAATGTGCTTGTGGACAACAAATGGAGGAAAGGGATGTTGTGCCAACCAGAAGTTTTTAAATTTAGTGCTTGTGGATGGATCTACAACAGGATTATAAGAATAGATTCAGGCTTGGATTGAGTCATTTCTGGAAAGGAGTTGCAAGATTCAGACAAATACTACCAAGTACGCAGCAATAGCATTAACAAAAGTCTTGTCCACCTTGTGTAAGATCATAATTCTTTCATCTTATTGATAGCCTTGGGGAGACTAGAAGAAAAAAAAATTTGATGAATGTGGAATCAATGACATAATATGGAAACATGATGATGATAAATGTCATCTTTGTTGTAGTCTATTTTTGTGGGTGGATATTGAGCGCCATACAGTTTTTTTGACAAGGTACTGAATGCGCTGAAGAATTTGGGCTAAACACTCATCTTGGCATGCCATAAGGAAAGGTACAACTACATCTCATTGGATGCGTGTACGGAATTTCTCAGATAAACCTGTAGTAATCGGAATTATACCACTCAATATTGAAGGGATAGTAGACCAAACATGACTGTCACTACATTGGTGAGCAAGTGAAGACGTGAGGATGAGTGGACATTAGGTTAGAACAGCATTGAATGGTGAGGAATAGGAAATATTAGAAACTTAGTAAAACAAGTCATATGAAGGACATTCTATTGTTATGCGGCCTTTTGAGACATTATCACTCATTTGCAATTAGGCAGACTTTGATGACTATTCTAGATTTGTCAACCATTTATAATATGCAAATAAGATTCCAAAACCCAACATTGAAGCAAGCCTTAGTAAATCATCGCAAATGATAACAAATTTAATTTAAATATATTACTCTTTGATGTATTCGGTGGAATTATTCTAGAATAGAGTTCCAAGTCTTGAACCTTTGATCATAAAGGAGCTCATATTCTTCATTAATGCGACATTGCTTGTGAATTGAGACTCGGAAAACAGATAACAAGGAGAGCTCAACTTTTCGAAGACGGATCAGGAGAGATAGCTGATGCTACAATCTGTGCGTGTTGATCAGGAGGCAAATGTGTTAAGAGTTCGTGGTGGTTACTATCGGAACAATCTGCGTGTGAACCATGATAGGTAGTAAAAAAGACAAGCATATGCATCGCACAAACATAAATGAACAGAGCTGTCCGCATCTGCTTGGTTCCAAGAACAGTCTTCGCAACGATAAATACGATTCGCTCCATCGGCGACATTTCCTTCATCTTTCGCTGACGCTCTGTGCGACTGAATTGTCGGAATGGATCCACGGAAGCCTCATACCTCTGTTCGAGAGCTTCTAAATCCAAGTCACGGTCTTGAATGCCGGTACGGGTTTGATAAGTCTGAAGATAGCGCACCTTTTCATACAATTTGGTGTTGTCTACTTTCAGAGATTCGGACGCCTGTACTTGAATCTGGAGTTCTCGTTTAAAACTATCTCTTTCAGCTTCAAGGGCATCACATCTAGCTCTAAGGCGATCGCGTTGGGCCATGACAATTGTCGCAACAGAATGATCGTCTTGAACCTTCTCAGCAGCACTTAGTGAAGACGACGAATTCGGGGCTCGAGATCCTGGTTCAAGTAAACTTTGAAGCGCTGAAAAATTCTCACCTGCTCCCGAAGGAGTAGAACCACCATTACTTGACGAAGGTAAGGATCCGCTTGCCGAAGCATCCAATGCAAGCTGAAGATCCTTTTCTAGATTTGTGGCTATACGCTCAGCGTCAAGCTTTGCTTTCTCTGCATCTTTTATTGTTGCCTTGAGATGATCACACTCCCTCATAAGTTCAACTTTACTATTTCGCTCTCTAATCAGCTCGGACTCAATACGCTTGAGCTTCGATACTAACACGGCTTCAAAATCTTGCTCGTCTTCGCCCGTAAATTCAGGATCCCTATCTACATCGTCTGCATTATACTCCAAACGCTTTAGAATTCGAAGTTCGCGCTTTATATTCTCCACGTATTTCAAGGAAGGAGCAGTTGCAAGCTGAACCTTTAATGATTCAAGTTCAACAATAATACTACGCTTCTCCTGTTCCAGACGATCAATCGATGCTTGTAAAATACGGCGTTCATCATTGTTCGCCTCCTCTTTCAGCTGAAGTTCTTCGCGAAGAGCATTCGCAGTATGAGATAGCTCATTAACTTCGGCCTCATATGCTTTTCGTTCCATGATGATGTCCGCCATAGCTATACCTCCTGAGCTTGGAGGAGCTGCATCGCTGTTACCACCTTGCATCGCGGCAACCTTGAGACGCAATTCATCTCGTTCACGATTGGACTCATGAAGTACCTCACGAAGCCGTTCTGCATCGTCAACAAGTATACGCCTCTGGGCTTCCCATGCAGCTTCTCGTTCTCCTGCTCCCTCATCGGCCTCCAAAAGGTGTGTCTGTGTGGCCTCTCTTCCAGCTCGTTCAGCCTTGAGTTGCAGTTCCAGAGTTTGAACACGACGCTCCATGACCGCTTCACGTTCAAGAGCTTCGGCAGCGCGACGACCTTCAGTTTCAGCGATTTCCGCGTGTGCTTTTTCAATTTCTTGAGCCAGGGAATCTCGGGCATTCATTTCTAGTTCAGCGATCTTGGCTTCCAACTTTCGAATTGTGATGTCTTGATTCTTGAGACCACGAAATTCCAGCTCGTACTCAGCCACTTCTCTACGAAGCTGCAACAACTCTTCCCTGTCATCCCTGGATAAAACAGCTCCTTGAGAGACAGTTGCATGGGCCTCTAAGGTGTTCATTTCTTTGTTGACCTGATCAATGGTTCGTAATAGTTGATTTAATTGTCCCTCCTGGTTACGAATCTGTTCAATTGAAGCATTGAATAAAGTGAGTGGTTCAGGAACTTCTATTAAGGAAGCCTGTACGCTCAAAAATGCACCTTCGGATCCTTTACAACGACGAGTCAAGTTATCGATTTCTTCTTGATATGCTTTGATTGTTTGACGACAATCTTTTGCCAATGTATCCATCGATTTGACTGCTGCAGAAATGTCTGTATCTTGAATTTTGTTTTTTAGGTTTGAGGATGATTGCTCCATCGTCTTTACAGATTTTTTAAACACCTTCGTTGTGTCAGCCAAGACCTTTCGAGCTGCCAAACTGGATTCTTTCTGTTCACGGGTAGTTGATGCGGCTTTCTGCAACTGCATCAGTTTCCCTTCCCAATCAAAGTCAGTCCAAGCCTTTGAGGCATCTTGAAGCGCGCCAAGGAGCGAAGTAACTTTGTCTTCTGACGAAGAAGATACAGAATTTGCCGTCGTTCGCATCATCCTTCTTGACTGTGTGCATTGTAAATTCCTTTTGAGAGGCAGAACAATAAGGTTTCGGGATTTTGAACAGATACAGACGTTTACTAACGCCAAGTTTTGTGCGAGTAGTTTACTTATTGTAACAAAACGAAAAAATAATGACTCAAAAGCATATGCTAACTGCAGAAAAAAATAAAAAGCGTATATCACTTTTCTTTAACCAATGAAATGATGCCAATAACAAATATTGCCCAATCAAGAATCGAATTGATATTTCCTTTCGTCCATCAACCCAATCACTCGATAATTAAAAAAAGCGAAAACGAATAAGCTTTTTCCTTGTTGCGCAATAATTTAGAAGCAACGGGGAAAATGTAACCTAGTTGCAAATTGCTGTATAGTTTAACCGCAACCAACATGCATATATTCACTGATTCAAATTGATTTGGAGCTGATGGGGGCTTTGATGAGTTGCTAATAATTAATTAAAATCATCAAATAGACAAAAGCATTTTTGTATGTCTATGTTTGTGGTGTTAATGTCTAGTAGATTAGTTTGCCTTTATATAAACAGTACAGTATGTAGAGATGAGAGTCTTCCATTAGAATAGAGTTGTAAGTAATATCATTATTGAAAGCCAGAGCTAACATATGTAGACAAACCTAACTCCACAGTCGTAACCATTTTGCTGTTGGGGACAATGCAGGTACGACATTGTCCAGGATGCCTGGTCACATTCATTCAGCAGGCCCGGTCGTTTTCTCCGCGGAGAATTTCTCCGCCCGTGAAATTTTACATCTCCGAGGAATACTGCTCCGTAGCGTTTCACTGGCGGAGAAATTCTCCGCGGAGAAAACGACCAGGTTTGTTCATTCAGTTCCATTTCTTGGGAATCGTAAGTCATAACTAAAGCAGTAGAGGGGTCAGTTTTATAACTGAGTGCAACATGACTTTGTTTGTTCAATGAATCATAAACTTCCAACGTTTTTTGCTTTTTGGTTTCATTACAATAGTTCTCCAATGAAGATTATGAATAACAACAAAAATGACTGCATCAAAATCCTACAAACGTATACTTTCATTGGAAGTATATTGCTTTACACGATCAAATGAGTGTTGATACATCTGTTGTAACAAAGACAACGGCATCAACCAGTTATGGTAGGACGGGAAACTGATCTCCCGTTGTGCCTGCTTAATTAGCAGTATGAAAGTATCAATGATTGTGTCCTTTGACCATTTTCCAGGATTAAGGCACAATGAATCTTTTAAGCTGATCGTTATGCCACACACACTCATTGCATCAGCTTTGAGGCGTTTTGCTGATGGTGTCCGACGTGGTCGTACGGCCGTGGTGGCAAGTTTCATCTCTTCCTTCATCTTTTTCGTCATTGTGTACTCAAACATTTGAGTAAGAGAAAAAAATTGTTCCTTCTCTCTTGCGTGTTTTAATTCAAAAGATTGCTCCATCATAACAAGTTCCATTTTTTCTCCCATCTTGAGTGCATCTTGGTCACTATTGGATTCATTGCCAACATGATTATTAGGCGCACTCTTTTGCAGAGGCTTTGGTTCCATTGTGTTAATTTGACTATCACATATTGGTTCAGCATTACCTGTATTGTCATGACATGCATCAATATCAGCCAAACCAGAGGAACATGTATCCTCACCAGATGCAGCAATGCTGAAACATGTGCTGTCATTGAAATGCATACACATTCACATTTCCATTTTTCTCAGCAGAGTATTGTTCTGACATAATGGAGCTCATAATATCCTGCACTTTAGCCAAATAATTATCTCCCGATAGATTCTGAGTTGCATCAGAAACCAAAAACATAGCCTTTTGGAAGTCATGTAATGATGTAAAGTACTCCAGGAACGGTCCAAGACTGTGTAAATTGTGCTGGGAAAAAGAAATCAGTATCATTGATCCTGAGTGCTGCCTTTGCGCTTTGACAATGTGCCTGTACCAATGGAACCATTGGATCTTCTCCCATAAGATATTCACCTGGTTCCAATGGTGATCGGTCAGACATCTGATTTTTGCTTTTAATTTCTTCAGCTGGTGGTAAATGACATGATGTTGCATTGTGCCCAATGACCCAACATCTTGAGCATGGTTTTGCTTGAAACGCTTTCCATTACCCCTATTCCAAGGTCCATATTGTACTTTTTGATGTCCTTGTTACTCTACATATCCTGCAGTACAACAGAAGAATGATTGTGAGTTACTGCATTGCTTCTTTTATAACATTTTGCACCTAAATGCTCTCCATTACGCCGGAAGCGACGTTTTAACATCCTACCAGGATTGACGGGATGCAAATCCAAGGCTTTCCCTTGACCGTAGTACCAAGGTGCTGGGCGCAGGTATGGAGCACGAGCATTTACCTCGGTTGCATCTGGTACCTTGGGGCATCCTGTATTGTATCAAGATTGTAATGCAATATAAACTGTATTGGTCTTGTATGCATCATGGCAAAAGTCAAGTAAGCTATGCCTCACACCTGCAAGCTTATCGTGTTGAGGCAGGACAGCAGCAACATGAGTGCAAGCAAATTGCTTCTGATAATGATAGGAGCAAGAGCATGTTGTACCTTCAACATGGACTGTATGTGATTGTGATGGCAAAGTTGAGGGTGACACAGCATATTCCCCACAGCCTTGGTTGTAAATTGCCATTGCTGTTTGCCCGTTTTGACCATTCAATAGTTCCATCACAACAGTGTCACTTATGTGCTCTTGCCTTGCAGCTTTTTGTTGCTTTACATCTTCTCTAAAGGTATGGAAAATGTCTATATCTCTCAAGAAGCAGTGATTCATGCTCTCTCACGGTGTTTTGTGCGTGAACCATTCCATAGAGCTGCATTCATCTCTCCTTTAGCGCCATTTGTAGACCTTGTTCCAAAGAGTAGTCTGGCAGAGCCGTATGGATGGGTTGATCCCCATACCATTTTCATAAGCAATTCATCTTCCTTGGAAAATGGAGAATTTCCAAAAACGCTGCACTCTGTTGGGTGCAATTGCAACACATAGCACATGACATCACTTGCAGT
>CAAAJI010000011.1:336886-351369 GCA_900642245.1 Fragilaria radians | reverse complement strand
TTTTTCTTTCATTGTGACATCTTTATGATTTTAGAAATAACTCTTGAGTAATCTCTCCCTTCAAAGTGTATTCCTTCTTTCAGCTCCAGATCCCGATCACCCATTTCCAATTTTTTTACAAAACCCTTCTCCATAAGTGAGCAATAGGTGTAAATAACATCATTTCATTGGTTGAAAAAAATAATTTACGCTTTTTGTTATTTTCATCCGTTGGTGTAAGTTTTTATTTTTTTATTTTTCATTAGTATAAGTTTTTTTTCAATCATTATCTGTTCCTCTAACATTCAGCGTCCCTTGGATCTTTACCTTGGTTGCCAAAACACACATTTCACCGAACGAATTAAGTCCTTTCAACTCTTTAGTCTTCTCTTTAAACATTAATTCCAATGGCAACTTTTTCTTATCTTTGCTGACAGTAGTATTCTCGTAATAGGTAGCTGAAGATGCGCACTCAGCCCACAAACCTTTACGAAAACCCCCCTCAACACCTGCATCATTAAAAATAGCTCGAATTCTTTCGTAAAGTGTCTGGAACTTGCGTTCATTTCTCTGAAGAGACCATGGACCTGTAAACTCAAACTTGACATTCAAATTTTGTCGCTTACATCGCTTTTCCAGCGCAAAATTGTCACCCGCATCATCAACTGCTAGAAATCTTACTTTCTTCAGCTCATTAGCCATGTCAATCACCTGTTCTTTGAGTTCAGACTTTGTTTTCAAGAAATAACTTCAACATTATCCCAAACAATCATTGATAATTAGCGCCCAAAACGTTGCACCACCAACGCTCACTCCATGAATTGAACTTTTATCCACATAAAGTCTTTCAACAGCTGTCAAACTGCCTCCCTTCCAGGCTTTATTGACGGTTTCTTTCTTGCTTTACCGATAGAACGCGCTTCACAGGTATCAAATGTTCCAATAACCTCATATCCCAATGCCTCTCCGGTCAATCTCGCACTTGCCTCAGCACAGCGACCCAAGACCTTATGCAGGTTATTGTCATCAATCATATTTTTCAACTTTCCCTTCATGTACTCAACAACTGTAGCGCTGACATCATTCAATAGTGGATTCATCTGGATCCCAAGCACAAAGCCATTCTTTGATGTCAAAAATCTGTCAAAAAGGGTTGTCACGTTTCCTTTCATCCACTTGATTCTCTCACCGTCATTGCCTAGATTGAAGCTGTTCTTTAAAGCCTTTCAAATACTGAATAGATTTACACATAGGTCTGGGACATATTTTACATCCTGAAGCGTGAAGATAAATTTCTCACCATTTTTCTACAGAATTTTACATCGTAGCTTCCGATTTTCTTGGGCATCATTACATTACCGTTTCCAGCGAGTATTTCCTCGGAAGTTATATAAGGCGTCATCATCATTGAAATAGTGACAGGAGGCTCCTGACAAATGTATAGTCATATGTTTGCGATCTCATTTATTCAAATAAAAGTTGTAAGATTAGAGCTCTTTTTTCGGATAGAATGTTCTTGTCAGAGTGCTAATCGTTTCAGTATAGCATGTAATGCCACTCCCTATATTTTGATACTTTCTCGGCTTCATCCCTTTTCCAGTTCCTTAAGATATGGATTAGGGGTTCCAAAAATGATTGATTTCTGCGCTCCTGTGACCAGTGAAAACATATTTCGAAAAAAAATGAATTTGTCTCACTTCATACTCCAAATACAGTGTTGCAATTGAGCCTCTGGGTAATTTTATAATCGACCTAGTGATGAAAATATCTCTTTCAAATAAATGCATGATTTCTTCATACACTTCTAGATTCCACATGGAATTTCATGCTAGTAAATTCAATACAAAGTATGTTGATAAGGGTGCTCATAATGGAGATACCTGGAAGCCGTGCAACTAGAAATACAACCTGTGCCCCTAGTGCAAAAGTATCGTGCCTTTTGGTTGCATATTTTTGTTTGAAAGTTTTGAAATTTAAAGCTGAACTAGAAATACATGATGTTGAAAAAATGAGATGAAATCACGAAAAAGTAAAATATTTTTATTGAATATAACAATCCAGATTCCATCATCTCCCCTGAATCCCCTCCTCATATTTCACCTAAAGCATAAATTAGGATTAAATCTTCAATGGTTTTATTCTATTTAACCGCAGCGAATAAATCAGTTTGTCAGTTCGCCATAAACCAAATAGATTTGGTCGATTGCAGCATTTGCTATCAAACCCTATTGTATTCGCCCTGAAACTAGATCCAACACCACTTTTGACTTATGCCTCACCCTTTACCTCTCCTGATAAGTTAGTAGCATTGCTGGCTTTCTGCCAGCAAGACACTTTTTAACTCTTCCCAAAGATCATGTAATGACCTTGGTTTGGGACTTATTAGTGCCCCAGACAATTCAGATCTCGCTGTCTACCGTAAAACTCCTCTTCGTGCATGCCCTTTTTATATGCAATGAAGACAGGGCTTGCTACTTGTGTTGCTACCCTCAAATAAATCTACATTGATGACCAAAAACATTGCTAAAACCCTGCATGACATTTTTCCTAATTCTTTCAACTGAAAAACCTCCTCCACAATGACACCCCCAATAGCTGAACAATAATGAGCTTTTCTGCAAAAATACCCTGTCAGACATGTCTTTTATTCCCAACTAGCTTTCTTGAAAATCACTGCCGCGATCTGGAATTTCATTAAAAATACTAGCATTATTTCCCAGGCAAAAGCACCTGTTGTTTAATAATAAATAGGATTTTTCTGTGTTAGTCTCCCAGTGTTTTACCTTCTTCACCTGTCCTACATTATTCCATTTCACACGTATGAACAGCGCTAAGGCTTTCTTCCAAAATTTCAGGGTTTTTGACCGTGCCAATGTTGGATTGGCATCTGGAGGCTGATCTAGAGTCCCAAAGAAGCTGCAATTTATGCATCTAAAAATCGTTAGAGTTGATAAGAAGAAAGTGAGCAGGTCTATACATGTACTCTATTTTATTCACTTAACCATGGTGAATGACATGAATTGTCAAGTGTTTTATTTTGTTTTATTGTAATTTTTGTTCACAGAAATATTGTTAATTGAAAATAATCGTTTTCAACGTTGGCACCCAGAGAATAGTTGTACAAGTTGTACAAAATGCAACAAAGCATACCTCGCATTTTTTTAATCCTAAGTTACTTCTAAAAAAATTTCACATCCGATCTGGCCGGTGCTACCCCTTAACCCTTGTGCGTTTTGTTTGTACAGGATTACTCGAGAAAGTGATCGAGTACGAGTACAGAGTTTACAGAGTTTTCGACTAAAATCAATAAGGATATAGCTAATTCAAACGGTACCTGATTTAAATATTGGGTAGTAAAATAATAATTCCATCCTACTTTCATCCAGAATTATAAACTAGAATGTTGTCGAGAATTTCATTTGTAAACTGTAGAATATTTAACGCAATTATCATTCAAATGCTACTGAAATGTGGATATATCTAATTGCAAAATTAATCTGCAACTTAATGAAATTCCTTCATATCAATGAAAATATAAATATCACTTTTCCTTTAAATTGAGCAAAAAGATCTTTTGTGATTCTTAATCTGAATTCTAAATATAAGTGGTTTAAAAGACATTAAGGATCAATGATGTAATTGTATCTTTGGGATGATTCTTATTGCATTAATCCTTCATTTGCCTCCTTTTTTAAACTGTCAAACAGGTGAAGAATACATTATACAAAGTTAACAAAACAACAATATGGACTTTGCACCAACAGCTTTATTTTGATTTTTTCACCGACAATCTTTGACGTTCCAATAGCAGCAGCACCAATAACGTTTACAACAATAGCGCAAGAAATAGCTAAAATATGTCTTTAAACCATAGTTATAATAGGGGGGGAAATGAAATTGCTACCTTCACACCTTCCAAACGCCAATGTTAAATCAATGGAATAATTTCCTTTACGTTCTGTGATGTTTAATGTAACTGTAGATACCAATAACATGTTAGGTCAAGTGGTAAAACGTAAATATTGTGTCATGCATCAGGTTGTATGCAATTTCTTGGTTTACAAATAACAATCATAAAAACCTATGTCATAATTATTGCTGGAAGGGTAAAAATTCAAAGATGCATTCTCTTTGTAAAAGACTCAACTCTGCGGAGCAAAGCAAGCACCAATTACTAGTAAGTAAAAAAAAAAGATATGAGTTATGGCTACGTACCACGCAACGGGTAACATAAACGTTATTTCTACGTGGTGTTTCATTAAGGTTAGTGAATGTATCAAATGATTTGTGAGTGCGAATCTTCGATGAATCTCAACTTTTTTGGGAAATCGGATGTGATTTTTTTTACTTATACTTAATTTTCCGAAAACATTGTTAATTGGGCTCAGAGACATAGGGATTTCGGATAAAAGTCGAGTCATGTATCGATGATTCGAGATTCGTGGTTGATACTGTCGTGTTGAGATTCAGATGATTACGAAATAGATTCATTCAAATCCATGAACTGAGAAGAAGCTTTATCTTTTAACATAAAAGTAAAATTCGAGTGACGAATATCGATAAGTGATGTTTATTAATCGTTGCGCATACTTCGCCTTCTTGGTGAGTTCTGTTTCCGCTCAATGCGGTCCTGGTGGTTTTAAGATCGCCGGTTCATCTACTGTTGAACCTGTAGCTGTGTCATGGGCGCAAAACTACGGAGCCCAATGCAGCCTTCCTGTCGTGATAAATGCTGCGACTGGAGCAGCAAATGCCATCATTGTGGAGGGTGGAGGATCATCTGTTGGAGGTGGGCGAGTATGTGCCAATGCTGCCCGTGGAACACCAGTTGAGATTGGAAACATGTCGAGAGACTGGAGGGAAAGTGAGGCTTCTACAACTGATTTCTGGAACTATAAATGTAAATTAGGTGACACTTCTCGCAGTGTGATTCAATGCGATGTCGCCATTGATGGTATTACAGTGGTCGTGAAGAAGGGTGGTGTAGCCGATAATTGCATTAAACTTCTGAAAGGAAAAGGGTTAACACAAGATCAGTTACGTTGGATTTATTCGAGTTACACGATCGCACAACTAAAGTTGACTGGTTGGAAAGAAACTGCCTTGAGTCAAGGAAGTGGATCACAGGATAACTTATGGAGTAGTCTACACAAGGGATGCAGCCCATCTGAGATCAATATTGCCGGTGCAGACAGCCTTTCTGGAACCTACGAATACTTCAAAGAAAAGATACTTAAGGACTTTGCAAAGGGAGAAAACTTTGATGAAACTGGACTTCGAAAGTATTTCAACTCCGCAGTAGATGAAGATATTGCGAAGTATGTTGTCAATGACGCTTCTGCAATTGGTTATTTCGGATTTGCGTTTTACGTTTCAAACACTGCAACTCTTAGCTCTGTTGCCATTCAGAACAGGGCAGGAGATTACGTCTTACCTAGCAAGGAAACCATCCTTACAAATGAGTATTTCCCGCTAGCTCGCCGTATTTACATGAATGTCTTAAAAGGCTCATTCGCGAAGACTCGGCCGTTTATGGAATATGGCTACTCTCCGAAGGGAGATGCAAACGTGGCTGAAACTGGTTACGATCCAGTCCCTGCGGCTGATCAAATTCTCATGCTGTCTAGAATGGAATCCAGTAGAGGTGTTGCACTCAGCGCGATCACTTGCGGGGATGGTAGTGGTGTTATTACCGTAGGAGGAATAACAAATCTCCGTCCGCACATGAATATCTGGGCTTTGCATTACATGGATGCTTGTCCAAAATTCGACGTTCTTCTTGTAAACGCAGTGGCTGCACAAGCTATTCCTAAAGTGTGCGGAAACACTGCCGGAAAAACAACTGTGGCAACGACTAATGTTAAGTTCCGTGGAACTGCAGCTGGAAATGCTTTTACATTTCAATGCCCCAAAAAGCCCAAAGTAGAGATCATTGAACTACAGATGGCTCCTGGTCCTCTTTTCGCCTATGCGAGCAATATTCCAGCTGAAATTGCGGCAAGTCGTTCATTCCTTCGATTTGCATTGAGTGACGTGGGAACTAAACTGCTCACTCTGATTGGTTTGACACCAAATCCCGAGGATGTCAGGAGTACTATGCTTACCAGAATTCCACTTCCGTTCGTAGTATGTTTCTCAGGTCAGTCCACTGTCGAAGTTGAAAACAGAGGAGTTGTTGCAATGCAGGATCTCTCTATCGGAGACAACGTGAAAGTTTCTGGAGGCAAGTATTCACGCGTGTACTCTTTTGGACATTATGAACGTGATGTACAGGCATCGTACGTATCGATTGACGCAGGCCTTGAGAAACCTCTCATTGTGTCTCCGGATCATATGGTCTTCGTCAATGATAAGCCTATGAAGGCATCACTCGTGAATGTTGGGGATAAGTTGTCCTTGGCAAATGGTTTCGCATCTGTGAAAGAAATCAGCAAAGTGACAGCTAGTGGTGCATTTGCCCCTTTTACTAAAGAAGGAACTATTATTGTTGACTCTATCAAAGTGTCCTCCTATGTGGACCTTGACGTCAATTCTTATCTTTCGAAGGGAATTTTCTCCTTCTTGAATATGCATTGGATAGCCCATCTTTCCCAAGCCCCTCATCGCCTTGTTTGCGAATTGAACAAAAGTTTCTGCAGTTCTGAGACCTACAACAATGGAATTTCTGTCTGGGTGGAAAAACCTTTGGCCTTATCCAATTGGTTGTTCAATCAAAATGTCGTCGTCATGATGGCTCTCTTCATTCCTGTGATTTCTCTCCTCATGTTCGCAGGGGTTGTCGAAATGACCATTCAGAGCCCAATCATCTTGGCTATTTTTGCTGTTTTCGCTTTGATGCGCAAGACGAAGAAGTCGAACCCTTAAACATTAATTCAAAGAATTTATAGCATGTGTTAGCACAAAATTGTCTAATAACTTGGATCAGTAGATTAAGAAACAAGCATGATATTAATAGCATAAAAATTAAAATCTTTTAAAAAAATTAGGCTTCTTTAGGGACCGAAAAGTTAACCTTTTCCTTTTGCATTTTTGAGTTTTAAAATAAAATGTATATAACATGTGAAATTATGATCTAATCTACTCTACTCAAGTTTTGTAATTGATTCTTATACTTGTTTTGGATAGGAGTTGAAGCGCGATGCGATTAAACAATTGAGAACAAAAATAATTATTCACAAACAAAACTTATTTCAAATATACTTCGCTAATTCATAGTGAAAAAAAGAACTGTTAGTTTCAGTTTTGTGCCAAATATATTTAATGCATTCATTTCAAGTTCTATTTCTTTTTGCTTGAAAAGCTCAATACGGCATCTGAAAATTTCATACTTATATTAAGTGACTCATGTGATTTTAGATGTGATGCACGAAAAGATAAATGACACATCAATGATAAGCAAAAGTCATATCCCTAGTCAATCCAGGAAGGATAACTGGCAAGGCATTGCACAATGATAAAGTATGTATGAACTTATGTTGGAATCATTAACAATTCAATATACATAGCTATCATATCTATGTAAAAGCTGTTAAAAAAATTGTAGATCACCTTTTGATGCATAATCTGGTTGGAAACTTTGAAGAATGTTAAGGTTATAGGTAAACCACGCAAACCCCTTTATGGCCTTGAATTTCTTGGAATGATGACGGAAATTCGTCATCGCGATGTAGCGTTGGGTGTGATCAATTTAGGTAATACATGTTACATGAATGCAGTCCTCCAGGCATTGGCCCATGCACCAGAGCTATGCCTGGCCTTGGATTATGAACCGCATCATCGAACATGTCCAATCGCGTTGGAGAATGAAATGCGACGTCGTCTTCGTCGTTGTCAACAACAAGAAGAAGAAGATGAACAGCAACAAAAACTGTTGCAACAGCAAGATGCAACTGAATTCCAAAACAATGAAGAAAAAGAGAGTACAAATAAGCGTAAGAGATTACTCGAAGCCAACAACAATCTCAGCCACAACTCACGAAAATCTAGGCGATCTGGAAAGAAAAGTCCTGCATTGGCTGAAAGAGACAATTCAAGGTTTGACGACGAGTTTTGTATTCTTTGCTCTCTTGAAGAGCATTTAGAACGAGTACATGCGCAACATCAACAAGAACGAGCGACATCCAGTGGTGGAGAACCCGTTACTCCAGATGCATTTGTTCAAGGTTTTGTTGAGCAAGTGGCACCGCCATCTTTTCGACTTGGAGTACAAGAGGATTCTCACGAATTTTTACGACTCTTGATTGAAGCGATGCAAAAGGCTTCTATCTTGGCATACTCCAAAGCCCATCCATCGACTCAGGAATCGTTGACGAAAAAGCATAATCCAGATCATGATGAATTATATCCCTTTAAGCTATTTCGTGGGACTGTCGAATCAAATGTACGATGTTTCTCTTGTGGCTTTCGTAATGCTACAATTGATCCAATTGAAGATATCGGGTTAGAGGTCACGAGGACATCGTCGGGATCCAACTTGTCCGACCTGCACACAGCATTCCAACGATTCACGCGTGAAGAACCACTCACGGAATACAAATGTGACCGATGTGGACAGATGGGAAATGCCACAAAGCAATCTCGATTGGCTTCCATCCCCCCAATATTAACATTGCACCTTAAGCGCTTTCGTTACGGAACGAATGAAAATTATCAAGGTAGTCTTTCTTCCCTTCCGCCCCGTCGGAATCGGGGTGACGCATCATCTCATTTAGTGGGATCCTCAGGATCTGCCAAAATTGAAGGGCATAGCAAATTTTTGGAAATTTTTGATCTAAAGCCATACCTCACCGAGGAACTCTCCCGTAATGTCAAGAATATGTTTTGCCGCCTATTTGCAGTAGTAGTACACGCCGGAAAGAATTCTCATTCAGGTCATTACATCGCATTCGTTCGAAACATCAGCAAGAATGAATGGTGGAAGATGGACGATGCCCGAGTCTCACGAGTATCCTCTCAGGAAGTACTCAACGCCGAAGCCTACATGCTCTTTTATCGTGTCGTTGATCATCCCATTGCTCAAGACCTTCGTGCAAAGCAACAACAAATTCAGGAGCAGCAGCTGCAGCAAGATGCCGAGTTAACATCATCGGATCCCATTCCACCAAATACTCTCACTCCACCACCACATGCAGAAGAGCTCGTCGCTGATGTTCCAGACATTGTTTCGATTCCTCCTCCAATTGTGGAACCTACTCCGATCATTTCAAATGTTTCACCCATTCCAACTACATTCGAAGAAGAATCGAACAATACATCAACAATAAATGCTTGCGCATCCATCGATAACTTAAAGTCCATTTCAGATCCTCCGACCATTGTCGAGGACATTTCAGGTGACAACCAAGTTGCCATAGAAACTATTTTTTCATCGGCAATAGCCAACTATTCAAACAAAAAGCAACGGTTGATTCCACCGCGAAAGATTCTACGTCCACAATTTTTGAATGGTACATCATGGGCCAAGACTCATACAAAACTTACCACCGAATCTATCTCACTAATTGAACGAGTGGAAGAACACATGGCTTCTACGATTGAGTTCACTCCAAAGTTCCTTCAAGAATTACAGAAGGGTAGGAATCCCGCTATGAATGGTACGTAACCTTTTTTCCAATTGGACTGCATTTCTCACTATTAGGACTCAAGGAATGCATATTGTTTCTATGTTGCCAGAGGCTGATTTCCTTGGAGGCTTAGAGAGCTATCGCAGGGGACTTCAAGAATTTATGTTTCAATTAGTACGACAGAAAGGAGGCATCGAACATGTCCTTTGTAAGCAGGAAGAAAAAGAGAGGAAAGTTCAAGATGAGAAGAGTAGCATCAACAAAAAGGATCAAAAAATAATCATAAAGAAGCCCTTGTCAGCTATCCTAGATCGGGGTCTGAAGGAAAATTCATGGATGTTAACCACATTGGATTCTCAGGATGCATTGTTATGAAGCGATCTTGAAAGACCGATGTAATGTCTGTTTGGGGCATTATTTGTGATCACTATAAGTCCTCTATCACGATCTAGCATCTTTTTCTCAATACTTTGATTAAGCTTTCGTCATTTTCATGAAAGGATGTTCAGGAAAATAAATTGATGGGATTAACCCCTAATGATGAATGCTTCGCACGAGAATAACAAACAGACGTGATCATTATCTCCTAATTGTTATATTTGACAGAACAAAACTAAAGTTAATGTATTTCGTACACCCCATGACATGCATACCTATGGAGAGACCAATTCTTTATTACCAATTAGTTTTCAATATTCTATTGTCAAAAAGCCAGCGACACATGTTTCCTTAACCTTCCTGCACATTCAGAACACGTCTGTGCCGTCGTTTGTTAGAAACCATTCGAAAAATAACGCGACAGGTTATATACAATACTATTGTCATCGCAGTCCATCGCAATGCTTTCAACCTCCGGCGCCGTTTTCTATTCTCTTCGGTTTCTTCATGGGTTCGACAAAAACTCTGAGCTTCTTCCTGTTGTAGTTCCAATACTCGAAACTCTCGATATGTCGTCCATGCGCGTTCTAGTAGAGCCTTGGTGGTATGCAACAACTGTTGAATTGCGTGTGCATTCATACTCACTACCTGTTCATTGATTTTAGCATTTAAGTTTGTCCAAGAAAGGTTTTACGCATATGATTCGTGAACAGAGTTAGATATCAGCAAGTCGATTAAATTGGATCTACAAAATAGCAATGATGACAAAGAAGATGGATTAAACCTCACCTGTACAACTTGTCCTACAGAGAAGACAAAATTTTGTATTCCCATTACGTATTGATTCCACGTTGCTAGGGGTCCAACCGTGGGTGGGTACATTCCACTGTAGGGTGACATCATCCCATACATACCCATTCCTCCAGATCCTCCATAATACATATTCCCTTGATACAAACTTCCTGCGTTAGGAGTGGCAGGATAACTCATGGGATACATGGACGATGGCATGGAGGATGTAAATGAAGAGGGTAGTCCACCAGCAGTCTCAGGCGCTGTTATTGTTCTAGCTAACGATTCCCCATGGTTGATTTGATTTTGTTTTGCTTCTCCTTTTTCAAAAGTCATCGCCTTTTTCTTTGTCATCATCGTTGTTGTTGTCGGTTTCGTTGTTATGGTACCACTCTTTGTTGATGCGGCGGCTGCTGCTGCTACTGCAAGACCTATTCTACCTTCATTATCAGTAGATGAAGCCTTGTGTGAATTCTTGTTTGCTACTGTCGTCATATCATGAAGCGACGAATTGGGTGTTGGAATGACTCGAACACTTGGTGCCATCGTGTCGTTTGACCTTTCGTTGGGAAAGCGAACTGTACTGGCACTGAAATCCGGAAAACCCTAAATAACAAGTAGATTTAGATTTCACCCTGCCCCTGTACACTATTTCGACTGGAATGCTTCTCTCAACAGACATGTAAAAAAGATTTCCCTAATCATCCAATGAGCGTCTATTTGGACCTCATCGCACACACTTTGGACAGCCTACAGTTTGTTACTTCCTTCCTGATCTCAAAAATTCGTTTCTCACCAATCGCGAACCCTGTATATCTGCTCTCGAAGAAATTCTATGCCATTGAGCTATTTACATTAATTGTCACCAGCAAATGGACTTGTTGTAACTTTGACGCTTGGAGTACTTGATCTCAACGCAAAATCTTTCCCGCTTTACAAAATCTGTTTTTAATTGACTATACACTATTATACCATTTACTATTCCTAAAGCAATCTAAACATACAATTTAGGGTAAGCCTATTTCTCCTGATTCGATAATCAAATTTGATGCTCAATATTCCAGATATCCCCCCCCCCCCCCACTGAAATCATTATTTGGAGCAAGAATTCTGCCTTTTTATAACATTATAAGTCCATGCTTAAAGATAATTCTCCAGAATTGTCCATGCTTATTTGCATGTATGAAAGTATGACTCCAATTAATCATGTCATTTAAACCCCTTTCGCAATTAAACTTTCATTATTGTTCTTAAATGTTTACAAAGGCAGTGAGCGGAAATTGATGTCACACACTTTTCT
Organism: Fragilaria radians; assembly: GCA_900642245.1. Taxonomy (NCBI): domain Eukaryota; phylum Bacillariophyta; class Fragilariophyceae; order Fragilariales; family Fragilariaceae; genus Fragilaria; species Fragilaria radians. The sequence goes on along the minus strand of CAAAJI010000011.1, from coordinate 339,357 downwards.
GTTAAGTATGGTATAAATATGCATGCTGGAGAAGAAATTGCAATCTAATTTGTTGCTTGTTTCTTCCTGCCAATATTTCCCATGTGAAAAGGACGCAGAAAGAATTTCTTCACCCTTGTATGTTTCTTTTGTTGGGAAAATGTTATATATTGAGTAACTTGCTAAATCCACTTTGCCCAGTCTATGGGAATATTCTCGTTACCTTCTTCTCCTTGATGTACTTACTTTTTATGAACGGTCAATCTACTTTCAGCAAAGTTTTGCACTTGGCTAGACAACACTACTCAGGCTCTTGATATATTTCAATCACTTTTTGGATTCCTTTTATAGATTTTTGATTGGCATAAAAGAAGATAATATCCTTTGACTTTACTATCTTAAAAGAAATCTTCAGCTTAGTTGAAGTAAGTATTCTTTTTTCTGGGTTTCTAATATCTTTATTAGATCAATGGCAGTAACAGCATGGCATGTAACCTTGTTTGACCGGTTGGCTGCGCAAGCAGTACTGATCACTTCCTAACACACTTTCTTGAGTAATGCAATTTTTTGTCTCATCATTACCATGTCATTTTGTCATGTAGCAATTCGCATTAACAAATGCATAAATGGATGAGAGAATATTTAGTCAGAGATATGCATTTAACTTTCTTCCTTGGTTGCTCATCAAGTCTTGTTAGCAATCCCAAACGAAGTCTTGCAAAAATATTTCAGATTTAATTGATAACAATAAATCTTTTTTCAACAGTATTTCAAGTCTACAAGTACAAAATGAATCTTATCACCGCAAGAACCTGTACGCCGTGTGTCTCGTCGTTGTTGTCCTTTCTGTGTTCCACAGTAGGGACTTATGCATTCACTCCTAGTTTATTAGGATACGTCGAGTGGACATATACTGCTGTAATAAGATCATTCTAGCATGCCAGATGCACCGTCAATCTCATCTTGACCTACAAAATAGCGGATACCACAAAAACGAGGAAAAGAGAATTCATAAACGGGATGAAGACAATGCAAATGAGGTCATTGATTGGCGTTCATAGGCTGGTGATTGTGCAAAAATTACGGAATTAAAAGAATCCTTTGCATGGTCCGAAACAAAATCACAGCAACCACAAGCCTCCATAATAGCTCAGAAAAAGAGCGCCATGAAAGAATTCTTAATTGCAGGCCATCAACAAAATTGAACGATACAAATAATGTAGAATTTGAGCCCTAAAGCAAATTTAAGTCACAATTCTAAATTCAAGCGGAATAGTGAAATTGAATTGCTCATTCAAGCAGTGCCATTGAAGTCAGATTAAGCATGAAAACAATAAAGCTATTTATGACAAAATGACACCACCCTCATCATAGGGATCTGTGTGTAAAGCATTAATTTGAAAGGACATGCTGGAAAAGGGCTAAAGGCAAATTTTTGAAAGTATCGAAAACATAGGCCGAAACGAAGTCTAACTGGATAAAGCTGAGCAGGATTGGAAATGTCCTGTAGAACCTAGAAGTCTAGTAGTAAGTCGGAAATGATTTCATAGTGTGGCATTAAAACAAGCTAAAATCTCTTCAAATCAGATTACAGTTTACTAAATTAGGTCCATCACTAAAATTTAAATACTTGAAAATGACATGTGATCTGATCATAGTTCTCATTCCTGTGAGAAGTGTACATAGTTGCTTGGGATGGGGTCAGGTTTGCAAACTCTGACACCGTTTGAGCAAGTGTGTACTTTTCTGACAAAAACTATAAATAGACCTTTGTAGACAAGTAATTTCATATGTGCACACATATTGCATGCATTGCCACAAAAGCTAATCCACTTAGCTCACATCAAATTACCGAAAGAACCTTTTTATGACTTCCCTGTTTCTTATCTTTATTCTGCAATTGGAGAATTGTAACAAGAAGATTTGTGCTTCTCCATCAAAGGTTGGAATTCCTCCTGCCATTGTTTGATGTAAATGTTTTGTTTTTTCCAACTTTTCATTTATTCTGCTTGGGCTTCATTGATTATCCTACAACGTATGCTAGAAGTTGCTAGTAGTGTAAGTCCATTGCCCAAAATATATTCTAACTTAATACTCATCATTAATTCATTCAATTCAATTTTGTTTCAATCTTACTTTGTCATTCAAACATGTAACATAACAACTTCACCACAACTCACATGACATTCATCTCTTTTCTCAATTGAAGCATTTTTCCTTGGTCATTAAGAGCTGCAAAGCTAAGAATCATCTACTATCGATCCAATTACGGTATAGAATATCATAATTGTGCCAATTAATGCCAATGACGATGCTGTGAATGTGTTAGAAAAAAGAGTGTCGTAGACAGTGTTGGTACTCATTCCGACTTTTTTTTGCTTCTTTATGCTATAGATCTCCAGAAGGCAAGGACAAATGAGGTAACTCAAACTGTAAACAATCCTGTGTATTTTGCCCTACCAGGAAGAACTAATATTAGTCAAAATTATTGT
>CAAAJI010000011.1:318927-336088 GCA_900642245.1 Fragilaria radians | reverse complement strand
AATTCCTTAACCTTCCTGCACATTCAGAACACGTCTGCGCCGTCGTTTGTTAGAAACCATTCGAAAAATAACGCGACAGGTTATATACAATACTATTGTCATCGCAGTCCATCGCAATGCTTTCAACCTCCGGCGCCGTTTTCTATTCTCTTCGGTTTCTTCATGGGTTCGACAAAAGCTCTGAGCTTCTTCCTGTTGTAGTTCCAATACTCGAAGTTCTCGATATGTCGTCCATGCGCGTTCTAGTAGAGCCTTGGTGGTATGCAACAACTGTTGAATTGCTTGTGCATTCATACTCACTACCTGTTCATTGATTTTAGCATTTAAGTTTGTCCAAGAAAGGTTTTACGCATATGATTCATGAACAGAGTTAGATATCAGCATGTAGATTAAATTGGATCTACAAAATGGCAATGATGACAAAGAAGATGGATTAAAGCTCACCTGTACAACTTGTCCTAAAGAGAAGACAAAATTTTGTATTCCCATTACGTATTGATTCCACGTTGCTAGGGGTCCAACCGTGGGTGGGTACATTCCACTGTAGGGTGACATCATCCCATACATACCCATTCCTCCAGATCCTCCATAATACATATTCCCTTGATACAAACTTCCTGCGTTAGGAGTGGCAGGATAACTCATGGGATACATGGACGATGGCATGGAGGATGTAAATGAAGAGGGTACTCCACTAGCAGTCTCAGGCGCTGTTATTGTTCTAGCTAGCGAGTCCCCATGGTTGATTTGATTTTGTCTTGCTTCTCCTTTTTCAAAAGTCATCGCCTTTTTCTTTGTCATCATCGTTGTTGTTGTCGGTTTCGTTGTTATGGTACCACTGTTTGTTGATGCGGCTGCTGCTGGTGCTACTGCAAGACCTATTCTACCTTCATTATCAGTAGATGAAGCCTTATGCGAATTCTTGTTTGTTACTGTCGTCTTCTCATGAAGTGACGAATTGGGTGTTGGAATGACTCGAACACTTGGTGCCATCGTGTCGTTTGACCTTTGGTGGGGAAAGCGAACTGTACTGGCACTGAAACCCGGAAAACCCTAAATAACAAGTAGATTTAGATTTCACCCTGCCCTGTACGCTATTTCGACTGCAATGCTTCTCACAACAGACATGTTCCCTAATCATCCAATGAGCGTCTATTTGGACCTCATCGCACACACATTGGACAGCCTACAGTTTGTTACTCCCTTCCTGATCTCAAAAATTCGTTTCTCACCAATCGCGAACCCTGTGTATCTGTTCTCGAAGAAATTCTATTCCATTGACGCTATTTACATTAATTGTCACCAGCAAATGGACTTGTTGTAACTTTGATCCTTGGAGTACTTGATCTCAACGCAAAATCTTTCCCGCTTTACAAAATCTGTTTTTACACTATTATACCATTTACTATTCCTAAAGCAATCTAACCATACAATTTAGGGTAAGCCTATTTCTCCTGATTCGATAATCAAATTTGATGCTCAATATTCCAGATATCCCCCCACTGAAATCATTAGTTGGAGCAAGAATTCTGCCTTTTTATAACATTGTAAGTTCATACTGAAAGATAATTCTCCAAAATTGTCCATGCTTATATGCATGACTCCAATTAATCTTGTCATTTAAACCCCTTTCGCAATTAAACTTTCATTATTGTATTGCAGGCCTTCTTAGATGTTTGCAAAGGCAGTGAGCGGAAATTTATGTCTCACAATTTTCTGTTAAGTATGGTATGAATATGGATGCTGGAGAAGAAATTGTAATATTATTTGTTGCGTGTTTCTTCCTGCCAAATTTTTCCCATGTGAAAAGGAAGCAGCCAGAATTTCTTCACGCTTGTATGCTTCTTTTGTTGTGTAAACGTTATGTATTGAGTAACTTGCTAATCCACTTTGCCCATTCTATGGGAATATTCTCGTTATCTTCTTCTCCTTGATATACTTTCTCTTGATGAACGGTCAATCTATTTACAGCAAATATTCTTTTCTCAGGGTTTCTTCCCTAGAAAGGCAGGTAATGTTCAATGGCTGTCACACTTTGATTTAAGATAGCGTACTGATTGGTCTCAATATCTTTATCAGATCAATAACAATATCAGCATGGCATGTAACGTTGGCTGTGCAAGCATTGCTGACTACTTCCTAGCACACTTTCTTAAGTAATGTACTTTTGCCGCTTAGCAATTTTCATTAAGAAATACATAAATTGACGGGAGAATATTGAGTCAGAGGTAACCGTTTAATTTTTTTCTTTGGTTGCTCATCAAATCTAATTAGCAATCCCAAACAAAGTCTTGCAAAAGTAATTGAGATTTAACTGATAGCAATAAATCTTTTTTCTTTATATTCCACAGTATATATGTCTACACTATGTACAAAATAAATCTTATCACCGGAAGAACCTGTACGCCGTTAATTTCGTCGCTGCTGTCCTTTCTGTGTTCCATAGTAGGAACTTGTGAATTCACTCCTACTTTATTAAGATACGTCAAGAAGGGCATCCGTTGTTGTGATAAGCTCATTCTAACTCGCTGGATGCACCGTCAATCTCATCCTGACCTCCAAAATTGCGAATACTACTAGGATGAGGAAAAGAGAATTCATAAACGGGATGAAGACGATGCATACGACGTCATTGATTGTCGTTCATAGGCTGGTGATTGTGCAAAATTTACCACAAGCCTCAATAACAGCTCATTAACGGCTCTATCATGAAAAGAATTCTAAATTGTAGGCCATCATGAAAATTAAACGATACAAGTAATGTAGAATATGAGCCCTAAAGTAAATTGAAGTAATAATTCTAAATTCAAACAGATTAGTGAAATTTAATTGCTCATTCAAGCAGTGCCATTGAAGTCAGATTAAGCATGAAAACAATTAAGCTATTTATGACAAAATGACACCACCCTCATCATAGGGATCTGTGTGTAAAGCATTAATTTGAAAGGAAATGCTGGAAAAGGGTCAAAGGCAAAGTTTTGAAAGTATCAAAAACATAGGCCGAAACAAAGTCTAACTGGATAAAGCTGATCAGGATTGAAAATGTCCTGTAGAACCTAGAAGTCTAGTAGTAAGTCGGAAATGATTTCATAGTGTGGCATTAAAACAAGCTAAAATCCCTTAAAATCAGATTACAGTTTACTAAATCAGGTCTATCACTAAAATTTAAAAACTTGAAAATGACATGTGATCTGATCATAGTTCTCATTCCTGTGAGAAGTGTACATAGTTGCTTGGGATGGGGTCAGGTTTGCAAACTCTGACACCGTTTGAGCAAGTATGTACTTTTCTGACAAAAAACTATAAATAGACCTTTGTAGACAAGTAATTTCATATGTGCACACATATTGCATGCATTGCCACAAAAGCTAATCCACTTAGCTCACATCAAATTACTGAAAGAACCTTTTTATGACTTCCCTGTTTCTTATCTTTATTCTGCAATTGGAGAATTGTAACAAGAAGATTTGTGCTTCTCCATCAAAGGTTGGAATTCCTCCTGCAATGCCTCTAATCCTGCCATTGTTTGATGTAAATGTTTTGTTTTTTCCAACTTTTCTTTTTATTCTGCTTGGGCTTCATTGATTATCCTACAATGTATGCTAGAAGTCTCTAGTAGTGTAAGTCCATTGCCCAAATTGTATTCTAACTTAATACTCATCATTAATTCATTCAATTCAATTTTGTTTCAATCTTACTTTGTCATTCAAACATGTAACATAACAACTTCACCACAACTCACATGACATTCATCTCTTTTCTCAATTGAAGCATTTTTCCTTGGTCATTAAGAGCTGCAACGCTAAGAATCATCTACTATCGATCCAATTACGGTATAGAATATCATAATTGTGCCAATTAATGCCAATGACGATGCTGTGAATGTGTTAGAAAAAAGAGTGTCGTAGACAGTGTTGGTACTCATTCCGACTTTTTTTAGCTTCTTTATGCTATAGATCTCCAGAAGGCAAGGACAAATGAGGTAACTCAAAACTGTAAACAATCCTGTGTATTTTGCCCTACCAGAAAGAACTAATATTAGTCAAAATTATTGCCATGCACCTGAAGGTATCAAATTTTGAACTTACACAGCGCTCAAGTCCTTAAATAGTGCAGCACCAATTAGTTGAGGAAGCACACTCAAAAGGCGAAACATAACTGATCGCTTCCAGTTTGGCGTTAAATCGTGCATCTTATCTCTAAACCAGGCTCCAAGTAGGATTTCTGAAAGTGAGCATGAGCATAGCACAAAGTTAGACATTCCGTCAACTACTGGATACAGTAAGACATACTTGGAAAGAATTAACGCCCACCAAGCAACTTCAACGCGTTTTCCATTCTCTTCTAGGATCCCTGTTCCAGCGTGATACTCTGCCCAATTTAGATTTGAAGACTTCTCCATGAAAGTCTTGCCAAAGTAGAAAGAAAGGACGAGGCTCAAAATCAGTACTGAAAAGAACACAAATGCTGTAGATGTCAAGTACACTGACTTTATCCTATTTTTAGCACTTGTTATGGATGCAATAACAGGTACAGAAAACTGATTAGCTGTGGAAAAAATAAAAATTTGAAACGCTCTGCAAATCCCAAACTGTTAGACAAGTTACTGGTGTTTGTCAGACGTTTTTATAAAACTTACACTTGCAAAGTGTTCCAGTTCACAAGATTGGTATTTCTTTGAGGACCTAGTTGTGTTCCAAAATGTGATGTCTCAGAAGTATAGGCAGCACCAATTGTCCCCAACATCACAAAGACCATTAGAATTCTTCCTGCGAAGAAGATAATTTGGATCCATACTTGAGATATCAATGGAACAAATGTCAGGGGCACTGCAGCCACTGCGAAGAGAGCCATGAAGAATAGGTAATCCCTCTCTTGATCATTCCAAATGGAGAATTCTGCAGCAAGCGATGACGCAAAGACTGCAGCAATAGACCAAGTCAAACCATACAGGTCCAGGGCGGCTGTAGCAGTAAAGATCCATCGAAAGGTATCACCCAAAAATAAGCGGGACAACTCCGGAAGTTCAAATTTACGGCCTCGAATGGTAGGAAGTTCTTGGTTGCATTCGGAATCAGAAAAACGTCGTTTATAATTTCCAACTGATTTTTGTAATGAATCATCAACTTCGTAATTACGAATATTTCCAACACTGCAACATACCTTTTCAGATGCGTGTGACATTTGAATTGACGGCTCTAAGCATACTTGATCGTTTGAAAGGATGCCACAAGGTTGATTCTCGTGCTTCTCAACAGTTTCTTGCAAATCGTGATCTTTTTTTAAAATGTGATTATCTTCAACGTTACTGTCTGACATTGTTGACTTCCGTGAAGCAGATAGTGGTTCAATAACTTGATCTCCTTGGGGTTTCAGAGAAAGTAAAGCATCAGAGAAAAGCTCTGCCCGGGCGCAAGACTCCATTACATAAGTGCACGTTATGAAAGCTTGGAGCATCACAAAAGAAAAAACGATCGAGGAGAGAAGGATGCCTGTATTTACAAAAGCTTATTCCATGATTATCAGTTATTGTTCATATATATAATTTTGTTTCAATTCTATCACAAAGGCATTCGCTTACCCCAAGGTATAAGGAGATATCCAACAGAAATATAGTGCGCTAGGTACAAGCGATAACGAAGGTAAGTTGCAAAAAGGTGAAAATTATGAGCTAATATTTAATACGACTAACTAAGTCTTGGATTGCAATCGACTTCTACGAGTCAACTAATTTAGTAGCAACCGTAGTGTAACGGTTCACTACACTACCGGTCATTGCATATAGTTTGCTGTCAAACAGGCTGCCAAAAGGGATGATATTCCTTGTTCGCCTATAGAAGTCACGCTTTTCACGTCAGATATCGCAATAGATGCTTCTGAGAACTCAGACGAAAAGGCAACTATAGACCTTCTTGCGCCCATCAAATTACGAGACGATTTAATTGATGAAAGTGAAGCTGGTTTCTCTCTCAATCCTCTCTGTCTCAAATTCCCCGAATCGCCATGATACGTTATGCTAGTGGAATGCAATGTAGAGCTTTCTAAGTCAGCAGAGATATCATTTGCAAGTTCTCGCTCACACTCGTTATACTCTGTGTTCATTTTCCTTCTCGATGAATTTATATTGTGGATTTTTTTCAAGTAGTCACGGAATCCTAATCCGACTTTTCTGAAAGTTGGTGTCGGATTGCACAGAGAATGCGAATTTTTTCAAATTATTTGGACGCTTATATCTCTACATGCTGCGACATATATGTAAATATTTATCAATTAAAAGTAAGAAAATTGCCCTAATTATTTATGTTGTCTTTCTTTCATCTAAGTTAGATTCACGTCGAAAATGCATTTCGTTGTAAACAGGCTGCATATTGAATCAAATCCTTCATGCAAAAGAAAAACGATTTCGTCGAATAAACATGGGCTCAATTTCAAAAAAATTGAATTATGTTCAGAAACCCATCTTTAGATCCAAAGCGATGCCATATTGCCAATCTAAGCAATAAAGAGGGCTAAAAAACATAAATGCACTATGCTATTTTGTACAAACATTCCAAGGTAAGCTGTGTGGCTTGTATTTGGTGACATAGACATGAAGATATATTAGCACAACTTACACAACAACAACTAAACATAACAATGACAGTTGTTTTCTTGTTTGCATATTCTAGATGATATTAATAAAGGTCTCTAAAATTCAGGTGATGTTTTATCAGGTGTCCTTGACAAAAAATTTTAACATGACTCAATTTTTACTCTAGGTGTAGAGCAGTCAAGATTTTTAAACTTGGTCTGATATAAGGTAGATCAACTAAAGTATTGTCAGATGAAAGGCAATCCAATCAAGACTCCTCACTTCCAAGATAAGAAAATTGAGCATAATTTGCGTATTACTTAACACCAGGACATAGTGTTTCTACCTCAACCTTGGATAGAGCATTTTTCATTATTGTGCAGAATGCAGCCCCCATGGTTTGAATTTGCAATGACCAAAGTCAGAATGTTATGCTTATCAAAAGGATTTGTAAGTTATTGTCATTCTCTTCCCTCGAAACTGGTTTCACCTAGGATCATTGAAAATTCATAGAAAATGATATTGCACCATTTCAGATGCAAGGTTTCTTGGCAAACTAAGTAACCATTCTTTCCATTATTGGTTGTTTTGCCTTGGGCCTAAACATCAAGGAAAGAGGCTTTCAGAGTGGATCTAGTGGCTGATGGCATATCCCAAGATTTTTTGCTTAATATAACTGACCATGGGACAACTTTTGTTGAATATCACTAGACTGGATACAAGAATCGCCATACCAGAATGTATACCAGCAACTTTTATAAAAAAACCAAATCAATGTCAACACGATACAAGAATTAAAACAAATTAGTAAGACTATTATCAAAAGGAGGGACCAATAACACTTCTAACCGGCTGTCAGAGAAATTTAATCAAAGAATGGCAAGAGTGTGCCACTTCACTTACAAATAAGTAAACGTTGTACAGAGACAAGGATTCTGGAATGGTTATGATATCGGAAAGGCTTTAAGATAATCAAATATCTGGCAGAGTCAAGAGAAAGTTGATAGCTCTTAAGTGGAAAGTACTTGATGTGGAGACTGAAGAAGCAAATATGAACCTCAGCCAATGCTACCTTCTCCAAACATCATTGGCTACATGCAAAATCCTAGATGGAATTACTTACACGTAAAGGCAATTCTATTCCAAGCGGAAAAAGTGGAGGTGTAACATTTGCTAAACTGACTCAGCAATGCAGTAGAATATTTCTTTTTCGCGAGCACAGAACTGTTTTGAAGAAAATCCATCACGTATTAAATCGAGGAGGTGAGAAATTGGTGTTGGTGATATTCATTTAAATACAAGATAGTCCTGCAATGATATACCAGATGCTAGGACATTCTTGATGATCAATACATGCAAATTTTATATTTGTGGCAAAAGCCATAAAGATGGAATTTTGGGATTAAGATAGTCTCAAAAATAGCTGGTGTAAGCTCACAAACTATTTTCCTTCAAATGGTTCTTTTGCTCTTGTCATTTTAATGAATTGTTCTGAAGTTTATTGCTCCAGTATAATGCAGCTGTTGGTAACAGTATCATCTAATGCTTTAGCTCATGATTGAAATCAACGCTTTGAAATTCTGTAATATAATGGAATGGCTTTCCAGCTTTGGATGGATAGACTCACTTTCGAGGAAGCTTAAGAGCATTCAGCTTCTTCATCAATACTTGTGGCAACACAATATAAATGAATAAGAGAGATTCTACTTCGTTTGGATAGTTGGAAAAGAAAGGCCAATGCTTTTGACCTCGGAACATCTTTCCACTTCAAAGCTGATGGTTTCGTACTGATTAAATTTGATAATGGAGTGGAAACTTGCTATGCTTTACTTGTTCATGCCGCGATGAGAATACTATTGCTGGTACGTTACATACGTTGTGAAGGAATGTTGTCGGCACGTCTGATTTTTTCCAATTTTTCCAAGTTTTTAAAATGCGGTATAGGTCCTTCATATGCTATACAATATTATCCGCCATCATTGCTTCTTGCCATTCTGTTGCCTTGGCTTAATCTCAAATCTGAAGGATGTTGTCTTTGTTTGGCTGGTTGAAAAATGCTTTGGGGCAAAGGCAAATAATGGCTGAGGTCATTTATCTTCTCTTCAAACCATGGTACTATGGCATCAAGCCTCACATGCAATCCCATGTCTCACTTAAAATTTCAATCTTAAGCCTTTACCTCTATCTCCAAGCTCCAAGTGTCAACTGTGGAAAAATCTGCATCTTCTCAATCCAATCTCATCTTCCTGTGTTTCCCAAAGTAAGAACAAGCATTTCGTGACTGTTTTGGCTTCAATGAAAGCTATAACGCTGGCCATGAAGAAACAAGATTTTAAGGACAAAGAGTATCAATGCTGGAAAGCAAGCAACAGTAAGTTTTCTTGTGATTTATTTTTCATTGATGAGCCGGATCAAAGTTAAGATCTCGGATTTTTGATAAAGGACCTTGATGCGTGAAAAAAGAGGTCAAGTCTGTCCATTGTATGTTCGTACACAACTCTGAATCCAGAAACCATTAACCTTCGTGCGACTTAAATCCTTCCTTCATAAAGGTAATTTGCCCCCCATGGACATGGATAGAACCTTGCTGTGTAAACTCCTACATGTGTTTCCAATAGCTTGACTTTTTATAGTATGTCCCTTGTGAATATTGCTCCCAAACTTGTTCAATAATGCTATCTGTTTCACTTCTGATTGCTTTTTGCCATTCATTTCTTTAAACGTAAATTGTTCATTGTTGGATGAAAGATTTATCAACCCTGACTAAAGACGTGTGTGCTCACTTGGTATATGCAATAGAGTTTTATCTTGTACCTCTCTCTGGTTCTACTCCTTTCCTGATTCTAGCATCTGAACTTGGCAACTCTTTGATACATTAGGTGACTTCTAACTTAAAAGAACTTCAATGACTTTTCTTGAGCCATCTGAGGAGTCCTGTTTTTGGGCTTCGTGAGCAAAAAAATGTCGAACTTTTAACCTTGAAAAAAGTAAATTAGCATTTTCCCATTGAGTTCCAGAATAAAAAATTGTTGTTTCCGTTTGTAGTCATCCTTTTCGCGGCACATACTGCGTCTTCTAGCCATAGATTCCAAAGACAATTTTGTTGCGATTGGATACGTAATAGATTTATGAATGTTATACGAAAAAGGAGAAAGATAATGATTTTCCTCTTTTCTTCCTTGATTTGTGAACTCGCGTCGAGTATAAGAAATACGAAATCGAGAAATATTCAGATTCCGATCTACATCTTGATGATAGATCTTATTTTTGAAAATGAATGTAATGAGGTCCAATAACAGTAAGCTTCCATTATGGAAAAAATATGGATGATGCCAATAGGAATTTTTGTTATCGATCTCTTTTAATCTCAGTATTTAATCGCAAATGGCTTAAGAACATTTAATATTGAGAACTACACCCTAATTTCCAGCAGAGAAACGAATGAACTGTGTTATAACAATGGACTAACACCAAGCCTCCACTCTGTCCTATCTCCGTATTGATAAAGGTCACGTAGGAATTTCTCGAAATCATTTTTTGCGTTTAGGGCAATCGCGTGTTTGTACAGATCAAATGCTGTTTTGGCATCCTCGACACTATCGTGGGTATCTTGTTGCATGTCTCTCTTCAAAACATAGTTTGCTAAAAATCGCAATGAGATGTGACGACGTTGTTCAATTCTGTAGATCTCGACAGTGTCGATAATCTGACATGGTGGCACAAACAGATTCACAGTGGAGAAATCCGTAGACAAACCATGTCCAACAAAGATACATCCTCGTTCCACAAGGTATCTCAATTTCAAATATGCAGTCCTTGCCGTGATAAGGTGATGAGGACTGGTCTTAGGATCAAGATCTTCCGGATGAATCCCGCTAAAGCGTGTAAGATAATCTACAACGGGTTCTTTCGGCAAAACATAGTCATCAATAATGACTCGTTCTGTGCGACAATCAATTACGGATACGCGAGCAAGGACAAGGCGGGTCTCTCGAATAACCATTTTATCTCCAGATTCACTCATTTCCACGTCTTCTTCCTGTACGGATACAAATTCAGCATCCAATGAAATTAAGTCACCTTCTCCAGGCAAGTCTAAAGAACAAAAGCATGTTAAGACGTTGAGAGAATATATTACAACCTTCCACTCACATTCTATAAGGTAAACTTACTGTTTAAGTCCTTCACAGCATATATTGACGGCTTTCCAGTCGATATCGACTTTGATTGCATCACATTCCCTAAATCCTTGATTTTTTTCTCGAAATTCATCGTTTCAGGATTTGAGTCAATGTTCTCTTGAATGTTTCGATAGATTACTAAACATGGCTCCTTATAACCCATGTTGAAGCTTCGAACATCCTCGGCTGATGCTTGTGTGACAACATGTCCATTGAATAGTATCCATTCAGAAAGTTGCGGCTGCTTTGAGCGCATGCTTTCTTTCACTCGCTGGATTCTATTGCTAACTATGGGAACAGGAACCTTTGCTGTGAGGGTGAGATGTTGGTCGATTTTACTGGCGTTTGCTTGAAGATGCTTCAATAACTGCTCTGCATTTTTCACCTGCTTTTCGAGGGCCCTTTCCTTAAAAGTAGTAGGGACTCGAACATGCACTATGTGGTGACCAAGGTTGGAACCGTCAGGAATAAATGAAAGAACCGAATCAAGTCTATACAGCACCTTTGACTTCGTTGGAGGATTTGCCGTATCATCAAGGTTTCTTGCCTGGATGCTGGAATCTGCACCGACAACGTGCCACTTGATCTGGTCGAATTCAGTGCCAATCTGTTCCCTTACAACTAAATTAGACTCTTCATTCATTTCTATCTCTATAACCTCTGGTAGCCAGTATGACTTAGTCTTTTGCCATAGTGATAGGCCATGCTCACTACTTCCTCCAGAACAACCACAAGTAATTGATAAAACTTTAGGAAAGGTGCTAACCATTTTTCTTTGCAGCACTGTTTCATAAGCTTTTGTTTCACTATTCCAAGCTCGAAGTCGGGTTTCCCTACATAGTGAATGGTAAAGAATATCTCCGAATCGAATTTCGGATGCATCCTTCATGCTTACATAATTATCATAGTATAGATCAAGGGTCATGGATCTAGTTGAGGATTTATATGGCTTTCCCTTTCCGCTGATGAAAGTATTTATACTTTCGAAATCGGCTCCATGTGTGTAGTCCAAAGGCTTTGCCTTATTCTTCTTGGATCCTGCCTCCTTATCAAGATGATGCAACAAGAAACGATAGAAAGCTTCGGGTCTCCGAGCCCTAACAGGAGCAATAGGATGATCATCAAGTAATGCAAGATTCTTGGCTTCAGGCATGGCCATGAAAGAATTAAGAAAATTAATAGGTCGAAAAACATCTACATGAGGAAGTACACCATTCCCTGAGTAACACATCGCATGCTGTGAAAGACTTTGAATATGATGAAAAAGAAAGCCTAGTTCAGTGCTAAGGGTAGGAACTTGGTCTACCGTCTTGGATGAGAATAGACGCTTGTCATATTGTCGTTGAAGCATATCTGCTCTCACCAATGGATCAAAATAGAGTAGAAGAAGGACGGGTGGAATGTGAGAACCAGGCATTTCTGGTGCATAATCCCACCCTGGCCAAACACCAGTAGAATTGTATTTGCTATGGTCGAAATGAGCATATGAAACGTTTGGTGGTCTGAGTGTTAGAGCATACATTGAAGGAATTAATGTCTTTCCTATCTCTGATGAAGTTTTCTTCTCTAGCTTAGGGAATGCGCATTCGTGTAAGAAATGGAGTTCCAAAAAGTTAATCATGCCCTCAAACTTACTGGCTTGGGAATTACCCGTGAGCTACTTTTTCCTTTTCCTCTCAATCGACTATCGGACAAATAGCAAATGGAAGAATATTTATTACAGAATACAAACTTGTTATAATTTTCCAACGAATTTTTTTTTCGCAGTCGTTGTTTTAACTGAAAATTCTCAGCTTTTGCGTCAGATAGCTTTAATTCAGATGTGGCAATGATTAAGGCACGGTCAGCGTCTGACTTGGATGCTGCTTGGAGAATGGAATCCAAGACTCTTTGTCGCGGGGTTGGTATCCTAGGATTCTTCGCAAGACAACCGAAGGTTGAAGCCTCGCGATCTCCAATTCGCGACACGGTTGGTTCCCGACATAGAATGTAAGACTCGAAGCCAGTTTTAGAACAAAATGCCTTATTTGTTGACTGTAGTAATGTAGGCTCCAGGGAGACAATGGGAACTTCGGGGAAGAAATTAGGCATATCCAAAGGTATTTTCTCTAACTTGCGATTCTTAGAAATGTCCTTCGTATCTAATTTCGTTGTCACGGTTTCCTTGTAACCAGCCAATTCATATTGGAGAACGTTGCCATTGGAAGTTCCTAAGGCCACATTTTGCTCATTGAGCGTCAAGCAAGTAATTGATTCTCCTTGATTTAAATCAGGAAATATGAAATTCAAAGCATTGTTTTGAATTTCACTGTCAAATGGGGTCATGATCCCTATTCCTCCATTTGGTTGACCTGACGCAACGACGAGTCGATTATTGGGCATATCTGGCATATTTGGAAGGAAAGCAAGAAATCGAGGACCACATTTAGCACCCGAAAACGGATGAACAATTCCACCTCGACCAAGATAACGGATATCGTATAGGAGGACATTAGGATCTGGATAAGCATAGAGACCATCAAAGGAGTTCCCCCCGGATTTTGCGGATAGTCCGGTTGTTGCAATGAGTACTCCGTCCATGGATATGGCTACAGAAGTGACTCCTCCTATATGACTTTTCAACTTTCCGACCTCAGCACCTATCATTCGTCCATCTATCAATCGTAACGTTCCATCCGAGCAGCCAGTGATAAGTACTCGCTTAGCGTCATTTCGATTGAGTGCCATGACACCCAAGTCATCGGCAATGGTATAGGAGGAAACAATGCGTAGTTCCTGATAAAAATCCAATAAGTGAATAGCAGAATTAATACCAGCTACTGAAATATGAGTTGATTGGGATTCTGGATGAAATGTTCCACAAAACATTCCTTCCATGTGGTTATCAGTAATGCAATGTCCGCCCATGGTATGAATACGAACTCCAGCCGGTGATATAGATGTAACAAATCCAGGTGAATTACTTAGTAGCGCAGTTATTCCTACATGTGACGCTTGCGGTTGTTGTGTAATTCTTCCATATGGTGGCTGATAGACATGTGATGGTAAAGACGTGACTCTCCCTATGTTACGTTTCCCAATAGTATTTGTATTCGTACCCGAAAAGAAGCATGAATACATGGAGTTTAGTATTGCACTATCCGCTTCGGGATGACCAGCGCAGGAGGAATACAGGGATCCATTTAGGGTATTGTGAGTCACCAACATGGACGCTCTTCGAGGACGTTCTCCAAATGGTTGAGTGTGAGACGCAACATACATGGCAGCAGCTTCTAAATCATAAGCAATTGCACTAACAGGAGCAGAATATATTGCGCATGTCAATTTTGGAAGTGGGAAGTAATATCCATATGGGGTATTTGATGTCGGGCTTGAATCTAGCATCCACGTTCCCTCTGTGACTACAGATCCACCTTCAGGATAGGCCGCTGACATTGCGTAGCCTGCATCAATAGAATTTTGATCATAGCCATAGGATATTCGCGAGTTATCATGAGAATCATAGAAATGTTGATGCTGATAATCTTGGAAAGATTTCCTCATTTTGGCAAAAAGTATATTACCAAATTATTCTGAAATACAGATACTAATCAGAACATTTCCCTTTCTCCAGTTCGCATCTGCATTAAGGCTACGGTGACAATATTGCTAACCTAGTAAAAAACATCATAATCTGGAATTGTGATTTATACTTTCATAATTAACATCTGTGACCGCTTGGATCCAATATGTACTTGGTGAATCAAGCTCTTCCTCTGTGATCAACAGTTCCAAACTGGGATTTGGTATTATAGAGGTGAAGGGAGGGGGTGATCTATGCCAAAAAGCCACACACAACAAAAAGATATCGAAATTGTGGGCTAATTGAGGTTTTTCAAATAAAGAGAACTCTTTGAATATATCAATGATTGAAATCAAATCAACAGTCCAATCATATGAATGTTGAGAAACTCTTCATAAGTTCTTACTGAAAATGTCCGTAAAGTTACTTAATTTCGATCCCGCCTTCATTGATTGCGCTTCAGATGCTATGGCATCTTACATCAGTATTCTTTACCCTTTCCTGGTGTTTCAAATTTTTACCTGGAGTATTAGACCTACATTATTGGTTTTGATCTTCCACGGTTTTAAATATTTGACATTTTCTGAATTCACAAGATTTTCTACAAATTCGATACTTCAGAAATTACCAAACCTTAGCTTTCTACTTTTGACAAGCAATTTGTAAATATTAGCAGCACAGTTTTTCATCCTACTTTACACATTTGAATGGATTTGTAGACCCTGCACCTCCTTTTCAGAATGCTCATTTAAAGATCTTCCCTCAACATTTCAGGCTGTTTATGAAGCAAGCCTTAGAAGTCCCACGAGCATTCTCATTTCCAGAATGTTATCTGATTGCTACGCCGTTAAGGCTCCCTCTCGCCAAATTTTCTCCCTTAGATCCAATTTCAAAACCTGATGCTTTCAACTTTGCCTATGCTTTCCCCCGTGATATGTCATCGTTACGCTCAACCTTTCCACCATATAGCGAGGCATTGCATGATTCCCATTGAATGTATAAAATTTCGGACAAATCAATACCTAATCTCCAGAATCAAAAGTTAGTGTCAATTCTGAATGTTTGTTATTCACACGCCACTTCCTACATTAATCTTGGCTCTCTATTGCATCGCCAGATCTTTTATTCTATAGCATTTTTTTCGTATTTTTTACTACCCTTCCTTGATGGTTGATTGCCTTTCTTGCAGTTACTGCAATTTCAACCCTGTTGACAATTCTTCAGGATCTGTCCTTGTATCTTAAGTTTGTACTCCATTAAACCTTTCTTCGGCTTGACCATATTTGCTTTGCATTGCGTTTGAATTAATGAACTAAGTTTCCTCAATTAGACTGATTTGGTCTTGTAATCAGACATATGCCGAAATGGCAAGTAGGAATAAAATAGATTAAAGGTCAACAGATTTTTACAGAGTCCGACACAAACGAAGATTTCATGTCATATCCGAAATAGTGTTATTATGTGGCCAATATTAGACACCTAATCTTAAGCTTATGACGGAATTTGAACAGAATGGTGAAATAAACTGTTGTAAGTTCAACTGAGAAAGTCAACGAAGTGTTACTAATTCGATCAGAAAAGATGTTTTGATCAAAAGCAAAAACGATATTGTAGTTCTATTTCATCCAGTATAAACAGTCATAATACTTCATATTTACACCCATATACTTTTTTTCATTATTGTAGTGGCTAAATTTGGACTTATGGCATCTTCAATGCTTTCCAAGACAAATAAAGAACCTTTCAATAGAGTTCGTGCATTATTGTGCTGGACCAATGTTATTGTGTATCTTTAGATTTAAAGCATACAAGGATCCTTGTCAATGCCCATCTTCCCTAAGAATCCAAAATTCTTCTGAGCTTTTCTGGAAACCTCGGCCTTCAGACAAACTCTACTTATTACACAAGCAAACCATTGTTACATAGCTCTCTTCACCTAACCTTGTTTCTAGTCTCATGTTCAATTGCAACTTCACATGGAGACAAAGAATATGATAAGAATTCTTCAAGATTTGCTTAGAATTTACGTCCATTATTCTATCAAGTTACGTTTAGAAGTGTTAACCCTTTCTGCTCATTATAGCCCCAAATGACAGCAAGCACCTATATTATGGAGTCTTTGAAAGCGGCTTTTTATCTCAATAACTCATCAAAGCTTTTCAAGACACATGTGGAGACATCTGGAAAATATTTTGATAGTTCTAAATATTGAAAGTACACAACCAGAAAACATGTTCTGATGATGGAATCTAGAAAACAGGGATGGCATTAACTTGTTGTACGGCATATTCATTTAACAGTGCCTTTACATCACACGTATGCACATTCGTATTTCAGACAAGCAAACGTCACTCCATGTTCTGCATTAGGAGTGGACATAGAATCATAAGATAAGGCTTTAATCTATGATAGTCAATTACTAAAAAAGTTATTTTCCATCAATATATT
This sequence comes from Fragilaria radians, assembly GCA_900642245.1. NCBI lineage: Eukaryota > Bacillariophyta > Fragilariophyceae > Fragilariales > Fragilariaceae > Fragilaria > Fragilaria radians. The sequence goes on along the minus strand of CAAAJI010000011.1, from coordinate 319,326 downwards.
TGCAGCAAATTTGAGTCACTTTGCCTTCAAAGCCTGTAGTTTATACAACTATTGATTGTACTGGTGCATCAGGATAGAGATTTCACTTTATGTTTTCCACTTTCAATTGGTTTCCAAACTTCAATTGAAGAAAGTTCTTCACTTTTTTAAATTATGCTACGTATTGAATCATTACTAGAAAAAGCACAATTTGGAACGTAAACTGTTTGTGTCAAAGATATGACATACCTTGAGTTAAGTTCGTTAAGATAATACCTAACACTGTAGGTTGTAAGCAATACAGTCTAATAATACTATAATATATTACTAAGGCTAAGAGATGTGTGTGTGTACCGATACTGGAGAGTCCAAAGTTATTGTTAGTACATAGTAAATAATAGTAGAATAAGTATTCTTGTG
>CAAAJI010000011.1:262042-290626 GCA_900642245.1 Fragilaria radians | reverse complement strand
GTCACAAAGTACACAGTCATCGAAAACTGAACAAATTAGCAACAGCATGTCTAAGGATCTCCGTACCTACGGCACTCCATCGCAGCAAGATATTTCGTCTCAATACATTAACCTTGACGAAAAAGGCGAGAATGTTGCTTTTAATCTCGCGTTTGGACACTCTTCTCAAAGCAGTTCAACATCGCCGATCCTGAGGAATTCATTAAATTCAGACGCTGGGACTGATCAGGCTGGGGTGATTGCAAAGAGAGGAGAGTATGCACGAGCTAAAAGCAGTAGTACTGCTTTCAGCAAACAGCGTACTTCATTTCCACACAAAATCTTTGACCAATCAACACCAACCGTATCTCGCAAATTGGATGTGCAATCGCCAAATGTAATTCACAGAACTGCAGCTTTGTCGAATGATTACGCATTATGGTCCCATTCTCCTACGAAAAATAGTGTACAGACAAAACCTATTACGAAATCAAAGATTCATCGATCTTTGAGTGGGTCTTCGTCCAGTAGCGATGGAGAATTCCTTTTTAACGTAATTGAAAGAACGTTGGGTCCACGATCAGCATCAGCTGATATGGAATCTTTAAGTGGTAGATCCAATAAATCTTTGGAAGGTAAATCACATTTTGTTTCTCCTAAACATGGTCTTCGGAAATCTGAGTCAAGTGATGTGTTGCGTCAAGCTAAGCGTCTAATTCATCTGGATAATGAGGAAAAAAAGGATAATTCCTTGATGTCTCCTCGAACACTTTTCTACGATATGCAGCGTTTAGGACAGCAACTAGAAGCAATAAATTCTTCCTCTTCAGCAGTATTGAGTAACGAAAAAACGTTACGTTTAAGCTCTGGCACAAGTCCAAATGGATCATTAAGACATTCTGATTTCGTTCCACAACGAAAGACTGGAAAGAAGACTTCTGTAGTTGTCGTGCCTCCAGGAAAGCTTGGAATCATCTTGGCTAGTCGACGGGGAGGTATTGGAACGTTTATCGCAGAAGTAAAAAATGCAAGCTCATTGAAAGGAGCTGTATTACCTGGTGACAGATTAGTAGCAATAGATGGTGTAGATGTATCAGCCATGGTTGTAGCTCAAGTTACTTCAATAATGATGGAGAAATCCTCAAAAGAGCGACAACTGACAGTATTGTCATCAACAAGAATCAACAACGGAGCAGTACATCAAAACTAAGACTCACAAGTGAGTGAATGTGAACAGAAAATACAGTGATATTTTACGCTGCTAATTCTAGTTTACAATAACATTTGATTTAGATTTATCAAATATCTTTTAAATTGACGACTGATTTTATAATTCAATCTGAAAAAATAAGGTCCCCGAAAAAATCATTGTCGACATCATTCGTAGTATTTCCTAATTCAGAATCACGTGTGATTAGGTCATTCCACACGTCATCTGAGGATAAAGATCTACCAGAATTCTCTCGTCGGCTTCTATGGCTAGGTGATGTACTGCGTGCTGAAGCAGATTCTCTGGTCATTCGATGCTTACTCTCAGTTGCAGAACGTCGGTTGGGCACTCTTGGTGGTGTAAGTCGGCCACTTGAAACGGATGATGAGGAAAGGGCAGCAGATATCGGAAGTAGCTCATCTGCTCGACCGGAAGCCTGAAGGGCCAAAGCGGACAAGTCGCGTCCTGGATGTTGCTTCGTGTTGCCCCTCCCGCTGCCTTGTTTTGGCAATGTCCTTCCAGCGGAAAGTTGCTTTATCATCGTTCGACTCATGGCACTTCGTTTCATCGTCTCACACAGTTTTTCTAATGCAGTACCATAGGCATGCATAGAGGTGTTCACTGGTTTCAAGTTCGACTGTGGCTGTGATGTGATGGATTGAACTACTGCCTGTTTCTTTGCAAATAAAGCGTCTAGCTGTTCTGACGATGAGTTATGTCCCTGTTGTATCTTGTTCCCTAAGAATGTCTTAGGTGAGCCTCCTGAATGTATTGATCTATTTGAATCCAAATTTAGCCCTTTATTTTGATTCAATTCCATCGACCCATTGTTGATAGTCTGGTTCCCTGCTTGCCAATCAGATTTATTTTTCATGGCAAACATTCTTTGCAAGTGCTGACACTGATTTTCCGTCATGGAGGTCATTTCATTGATTTGATTGTTCCGTAGCATAAGTTGAGATACATTTTGAAATTGACTTCCAGACGCGTTGTTGCCCTTCATGCTGTTAAGTAAATTTAGCTCTTCTTGCTTTTTATTGAAAACTAATTGAATCGCTTCATTAAAGGAGTTCTGGTTTTGAGGTGCAGAAAGATTGTTTACATTTTGTTGCTGCTGTTGGTCAACAGAGTTCCTGAGATGCATCAACGCGGCTTGAAATTCGCGAGACTGAAGCAAAGGATTGGGCGCGATAGGATATGAGTTGTTTTCGAGAGTTGTGCTGCGTAAATTCGACGTTGCAGCTTGACTATGATGTGGTTCTGATCTCATTGGAGTTGGTTCAAACATTGATAGATATTCTTGTGAAAGTTGCGAATTTGACGGCACAAGATTTGATGGGATTGGAGTGGGCTCGAATTGGTCAAAACACCCCAAATTGTCAAAGTCACCGAAACCCATGTCATTCATGGAATTTTCAGGCGATGAAAGAAAATCATCTTCATCTATCTCTATTGAGTTTAGTTGCTGTGCTTCTTTGTGATCCAATGGTGTAAAATCATCGTCATAAGCTTGGTCGTCAGGAACTGTCGCCATTTTCGAAGCAAACGTTTGACTGTTTCACTATGTTGCATCTGTAGAAATCTATCGTGAACTTAACGCTTTTCTGGGTTTTTTAAGTAATTTTCAATTAGTCCATGCACTTGATACTCGACATCAATTAATTACGATTATTGCTAAAAAAACAAATGAAGACCCGCTAAATTGTCGATATGATCATTTTTGACTTTTTCACTTCCCATCAAAAAAATGTAGCTAATCCGTTATTAAGTATTTTGTTTCCGAATATCCTGATGTTCTCATTCAATACCGATTTCTAAATGTTGGATGAAATTTCACTCCTACTCGATTCAATGAATCCTGCCAGATTTAAACGCGACATGGATTTGAAGGAATCGCCACTTTTACAGGGCAGCCACAAGCATTTCAATTTTTGCATCGTCAAACAAAGTATAAGACTTTGTCAACCACAAGATCACTTATTTCTTTAGCTAACTGGAACTTAGCTAAATATCCAAGCTACTTGCACCTATTCGTTCATGAGCATTTGTTCTTCCCAATGTATAGTGTATGAATAAATTGTCTATTTATACAATAACAAAGATTTCCCTTGTTCTGTTTGATGCATTGACTCCCATACAAATGGTCCACGAATCTAGGAACAGTATATGGACACTCCTATATTGGCTTGAAGCCATCGCCCATCACCTGATGACTCGTTGAATTCTTGTAAAGTTCTATCAGAGATATAATCACATTTTTGGAGTAAACTGGACAAATCAATGTTCCTCCTCTGGGTTAAATTTTTTACTTATCTTGCTAACGTCATCTCAGATTTTATTTTTTATTCTGCGTCTGTGATCATTGAAAACTAGTGTATCTGTCTCCTAGTCTTTATGTCTCATTTACAGTCAAATTATGTCTCCAGCATTATCCAATGATCTGAGTAAATATTCTTCATAATTGAAATGAGGATCAACAAGAGAGCAAATAAGTTGCACGTAGACAATATAACATAATTTATGAACCAAAGTATGTGGCAGAATATCCTTACATTCATAATTTAACCCACGAAAGACGTGAATGTTATGCAACGTCAAATTTTGAGCTGTAATATCTACAAAACAATCAAGGCAATGAAATGAAGTGAATCCAAGTTTTTATTAGAAACATGTCTACTCAGTTATTCACTTGATTATGATAATCCCTAAATGTAATTGTAATGTGCTTTTGTGTGTAAACTGCTTTTTGCAACTAGGGAGTGTAAAATGTTCTATTCTCAAATGAAGTGTTCAAGTCTTCACCCAAGATCCAAATTTAAACAACTGAGATTGAGGAACAACTCTGTCATTGGAAGTAATCATAATCTAAGCAATTGATGTAAAGAATTTCAATAACCAGAATTTCTTCTGTATTGCATACACTCCATGCGCGAAACAAAGAAATTAGGCTTACTGAAGGCGTAACTTAATCACTCCTGGTGATTCATTCCATATTTGATAACTTCAAACGACGAAACGTGTAAATGCTGTGAAGTTGGAACAAGGAACGTTTGGTGTTGCATAATGTCACCCTTCAATCAGATAACTATTCTAGTACGCCATAAGTTTTGGTAGAATTTGGGTCCATGAACTCTGGACGACGAATTGCTCGAATTAATAACAATTTATAATCAACATTTGCCAGGGATTCTTAATTCATTTCAACTATGCTCTTCTTGTTTAGCACTCCTTAGTCTGTGTAACAAGTAGTCATCGCGAAGCACCCTGCGCATTACTTTGTTGGACGCAGTTCGGGGAAGTTCCGCGATAGTCACAACATCGCTCACACCAAACAATGGATTTAAATTCAATTTGATGGAATGTCGCAGTTGCTCCTTCAAATTTTTGATCACGCCGTTTGCTAATACAACGTAGACCACGAGACTTGAAGGACCTCCATTACAACCGCTGACAGCGATGGCAGCTGTGTCTTTCACACCATGAACTAAGTTACAGACACGCTCAATCTCAACACTGCTTACTTTGATGCCTCCAATATTCATTGTGTCATCACAACGACCTAAGGCCCGATAGTAGGTAGAATGCATTGTAACATTGTCACCAATATGCAATTGATCGGAGAGTAATTGAATTTCATCTCCATGCCTTCGGAGAATTTCATCTTTCGGGCCTCTTGGCATGTCCGAGAAGTATGTATCGAAATGATTTCGATTCAGCAAATGTGTACTAAGGCCAACGGAAGGTGGAACAATTGCGATTTCCCCGCTAATAATACCTTTCGTTTTCAGTGAGGAAAAGCAACTCTCTTCCATCGTTATGGAGCTCTCGTTTAACAGGTAAAGCTGCGAGCCAAGAACTGGCGATGAAAACATTGATGGCACATTCGGTTGTACCAAGGTCGATGATAGAAACGACCCGCCGATTTCTGTCCCACCGCAATATTCGATTACGGGGGCGTATCCTGGAACAGTTGACATCAGCCAATGGTAGTTTTCCGAATCACTTGCTTCTCCAGTTGAACTGAAGCGTCGAACGGAGCTCCAATCACACTGATTGGTAGCATTACGAGCTTGCCATGCCTTGACCAGAGAAGGAATAACACCAACAAGAGTCATCTTCGATTCATCAATGAATTCACAAAAGGATTCAGTAGAAGTAATGCCATTGAAAATACCAATGGTTGCTCCATTAATCATCTGAAATAGAAGCCATGGTCCCATCATCCAACCGATGTTGGTTGGCCAAACCACTCGATCATCTACCTTGATGTCTTGATGATAATGACCATCAATAGCACACTTAATTGGTGTAGAATGCGACCAAACAATTGCTTTAGGTTCGCCAGTCGTTCCACTAGAAAACAATATATTGCATGGATCCATACTACTACGCTTGATGCTCGCGAAAGAATCATTGGAGTCTTTCAAAAACTCATTCCATGCCCAATCGAACGATGGTCGTAATATAGCTGAGCTATGGAGCATAACTGATGAATATCCTAAGGACTCAGAGTCTCTTGCGCTATTGCTTCCATTTTCACAGATTGTATCATCATGGCAGCTGTACGGACCGACATGAAGTAATCCTGGGAGTATCACAATAGGAATTGAACTTTCGAGAGAGGGTTCTGATACGGCTTCCAGAACACGTGAATAAAGTGACAAATACTTGGATCCACGATATATAACATCTTGCGTCACAATAGCTTTGGCGTTCCCTAGACGACATCGCGTAGATATTTCCGATGACGAAAAGGAGTCGGCAATGGATACAACGACACAACCAGCCTTGATGATGCCTAGGTATATGGCCACAGATTCTGGGGTCATGGGCATGCATATGCCAATTGCATCTCCTGGATGAAGACCTAACTTGGATTGAATGGAATTTGCAATTTGATTCGACAGACGATTGAGATATCCAAAGCTCCATGATTGTAGTTGACGAGGATATGCTTCAGTAGCATAGACCAATGCTGGTTCTTCAGACGAACGTTTATGAAAACATGAGTCTGTGATATTCAGTCGTCCCCCAGGGAAGTACGTGCAATTCGCAGGATCTGTCTCTGATGTGAACGCTTTCGAGGGCTCAGTATCCCAAACAATGTCGATTGCTTGGATGCTTGTCATCCAGAATTCGTCTCGACTTTGAATCGACCAATCATACAATTGTTGATACGACTGAAAGCCTTTTCGTATCATCATTTGATAGATATTTGTAGCCTCCATGATATTCTTGGTTGGAATCCAAGCCGGTTTAATATAAGGTACGTCACGATACACCAATTCGTAGCATTCTTTATGTATCGTGAAGTCGATGTTTGGAGAAAGTATCTCACGATGTAACACTGACCAGATTTTCGTGGGTGATGCATCCTCCCCCGCTTGTTGTATGGCTTGATCTACCAGCTTTATTGCTTGAGCATTGACCATATTCAACCTTCAGTGTTTTAACAATTAAATGTTTTCAAGATACGATTATTAAATAATTCGTATTTGGAATTTGGATCGTCACACATTCCAATGACGAAACCAATGTTTTTACTCCACTGCAAGTACTGTAACATCATTTGCTTGAACTTCTTATCCTTGGATTTGCAACATGACTACATCACAAAATAAAACACCTTCTCTCATTCAGATATAACTTCCAATGCTTTCCACCCTTTACAGAAAATGTTACTTTCAAAAAATGATAAGTTACGCATCATCGACAACAATGCTGTCAAACCCTAAAAGATCCTTTGCACCAAAGATTTTTTATTTCAAGGAAACACAAATTTCTCACTCACATGGTACAGCATAAAGTTGAGAGACATGACTTTTTTGTACATTTACTTCTGAATTGAGATACTCTCCACCATACCAATTAAAAATTCCATTTGATTTCATATTTTATTTCTAAAAAATCGGTAAAAGTTACATGATTAAAATTTAATAACAAAGATTATATTCGAATGATGTATAACCGTTGTTATAATAGAATCTCTCGACTGGTATGGCAATAATGCACATCTACTGCCATTCATTTCTCAAAGTGCCATTGAGCAAGGGATAGATGTGAAAAGTTCATTATCAAGGCAACAACGTTGGAGATATAGCCATGTTGGTCCTTGGATAAAGAATAGGGAAGGAAAGTCCTAATTGAAACTCTTGCAAAACAATACCATCAACTTTGACTAAAAGGAAATTATGATTTCTTTAGTTTAGTTTGTACGTAGGAGTAGCCTTGGAATGTTAAAGAAATTTGATCAGTAATCATCATATCTTCGATATTCGTTGTTCTCCTCTAAATCCAGGATACCAGATATGGATTGGTTATGAAGTGCACGTGCAATTGCCTCTGCCAAGAGTGGAGCAACATTGAGCTGTCTGATCTTTGATGGAAGTTTACCTTCTTCTATGCCTACAGAATTCGAAATGAGAAGATACTCCAATCCATCTAATTCTCGAAGTCTCTCTACAGCATTATTTCCAGGTGCCACAAATACTCCATGTGTCGCCCATGCGTAGACCGACTCTGCTCCAGATTCTCGAAGCTTCCCCACACTTGCAATCATAGTTGTTCCCGTGTTGACGATATCATCCACCAGGATACACTTGCGACCCTCGACATTCCCCACCAAAAGTGGTTCGTAATTTGTCTGGGCTTGAGATTGACGTGACTTGGAAAGGCAGGCTAATTCTACATCGACTCCCGAGAGTTGTTGTAAAACAGTACGAAAAATGGCAGCACGAGCCACCTGACCCTCATGGGCTGCCACAACAGTAACTTTAGGGTATTCATTATTTGGATTTTTTCCCTGTTGTTCCAGCATCGCACAGAATTCCTCGTGAAAGTATGCAGCCGCAACTGGTCCTGGATTGAGATGCTGAAAAAGCGTTATATGAAAGATTGATCCAAAGTATCAGACAACGCCACATAAAGTTGTTAGCTTCAAAATAGTTTCCTTACCTCTACAGGAATTTTGGGGGAAAAGAACCCAACCAAGGTATTTGAATGCAAATCGAGGCACATGACATGATCCACTCCCATTTCCTCTAGCATGAGTGCAATATCTGCTGCAGCGATGGGTTCTCGTCGTAGCTTTCGATCTTGTCGACTATACCCATAATAGGGGATTACTGCAGTGATAGACTTTGCGCTGGCGCGTCGAAGTGTGGAGGTGAGCAACAATAGCTCCATGAGGGAATCCGATGAAGCTGTGGTATTGATAATGTATACATGCTTAGCTCGGACTGATTCCCCTAATTGAACTTGAGTCTCACCATCCGCAAACTTTCCTAACTGGAGTAAATTTAGGTCTATTCCTAATAGATGTGCGACGTCTGTCCCCAAATCGCGGCTCATATTCCCTGCAAACAAGACGAATTTTTCAGCCATCTTGGATTGAATTTTGGGAGATCGATAGAAATACATTCGACGAGTCGTCACCATCGACGCATTATCTGTGAGAGACGTCTCTGCCATGGAAGGCAACGTCTCTACAAGTGATGAGGATGATACTAGTGACGAGGACGCGAGAAATAACTGATTTTGTTGTTGTGTTGGAAGACTCTCTTTGCATTTCAGTTCTTTCTCAGCTTCTATAGATGCCAAAAAAGTCTCAAATGCTCGACTACTCTTCTCAAATACACCACCCTTCTTTTCCATTGTTGGTTTGATAGCCTTGATATTTAAATCCTCTAAAGAAATGTCGTTCAAATTATCAATTACGACTGGATCAATTGTGCGACTCATGTCGGGATATTCCTTTGATTCACATTGAGACGTTGAGATAAAAAGAGCTGTCACAGTACCCAGCATAAGTGCATGAATCCACGGATCCAATTCAAGATTTCCTGCCGAGAAAAAGGATGTCCTCCCGCTCTGCAATATGCTAGTCGCTCGAAATTCTGGTCTTAAATATCGTTTGGCTTGCTTCTGCAAAAAATGCTGCGATAATCTTCGGACGGAATTCATGACTGTATAGAAGAGAAGACGCTATAAAGTAACCAATTTCAAGGCGCGAGGTTGCGTAAGATAATAATGGTTGAATTAAAGTAGAGTGACGGTTTTGAGATTTTAGTGGAGCGATGGAAAATGTGGGTAAACGGCAAGACGCATTGCATTCAAAAGTAATGAGAAAATACATGCATTTTGTGGGATTGAACGGATGAGTTTACGTTTTGATATCCTACGTCGGTTTGCATTGATTAGGGACTATATTCCTCCGGTACTCTCAAATTTTGAGATGATGGCTTAGAATATTTTATATTTGTTGCTTTGCCTATTGAAAGGTGGGCTTTATTGGATCCTCCTAATCCTCTCTTGATGTTTGCAAATTTTCTTTTCCCTTATAGTTACATTTTACTCCTTCATCCAGTACCGATGCAGTTTTTTCACTCCTTTATCCAGTACCCTGCTGAGATGATGTTTCGGGGGTGAAATCATATAGTAACCTTATAATGAAATCCATTGTAGCCTTAACTTTAAACCGGGCCGATATAAATGCGAACTCAAACATCAACGGACATTGTTTGCTGATTGCCTCTGATCGTATCACCAATTGCTTGCCAAAGGCAGCGTCCCAGTTTCATAGAAATAACGATTACTCTCCTGTCAACATCACTTACTCCCACTCTTATCCGACACTTGGTGCTGATATCTATCATCGTTCGACTGTACCTGATTGAAAATCGCATTGGAAATCTTCAATTAGTTTTCCCCTTCATCCTCGTGTTTTGGATCTCACTTTGTGGGCATTGCGATAGATACAACTTGGACGCGAAGCTGCGAGGAAATTTCCAAAAAGAATCAATTGGTAGTATATATCCTCCTTACACAGGGCCTTGCGGTCTACGAGAAGTAGTGTTCCATAGATTGACACCACATTCATTCACTCAGTTGCTGGCTGAAGTCATTTTGCCTTCATCCTTAGAGGAAATGATTCCTACCCTCCCCTCCTCGCTCAATGTTTTTTCATCGCGGAATCGAACGTCGTCTTTCTCTTCCGATGATTCTCATCCTTTAGATTCTGACAAACCTGTCCCACCGCCAATCTTGATATATCACGAATCAGCCCGATCCATTGTCTTTCGAGATCACTTGCGAAGAGCCAAGTTCCGTCATACACTGAGTTCTGATTCCAACGATGGAGGAGAATCAACAAAAATCGTAAATCATACCTCAAAGATAAAACCTCTTCCACCCCTTGAGCTTACATCAAAGAATGAGTTTACTCCTTTACTATTCGATATCAATCCTGATGACTTAAGTGAGGCTGAGCAAGAAGTTGTTGATTTGTTTCATCAGCAATATGCTTGCGTTAAGACACTTCGTAATCATGATTGGACTGCATTTTTACGACGATTCCTAAAGCCGTTTGTCAAAGGGCATGATACTCGATATCCTGATAAACACGATGATATCCCCCCATCCAGGGAATACAAATACAATGCATTTGTCACGTCAACAACTTTACTTCCAACTAATGGTAGAAAAATGCGTGCATATGGTTCTACCAACGAATATACAACAGGTGTAGTTTTTGCTCTTCCCAAGGATTATGGATCCAATACCGAATGTCAGGTAGTAGAAAGGACCCAAACATGGGCTTGGCCTTCCGGCTACGCCGCAAAAACAGAATTTAACATTGATGATCGTGGGGGGTTGATAAATGGTCGAGCGGAAGCTTTAGTTACCTTAAAGAAACTACGTTCAAATAATCACGATTATCTCACCAAAAAAGATTTTGAAATCTTGGGACGCACAATTAAGGGCGGACTTAAAACTGTTCCTTATAACGAAGTATATCTTCGTGTGGGGGGCGTCGGTCAGATCTTCAATGGAAAAGATACAACCAATCCCTCTTCAGGATGCTCCAATCTGCCTTCCTTGGAGCATGGGACCGGCCTTCCAGTTGCCTTTTTTGTAAGGACAGCAACTTATGGTCACTTGATAACACTTCTGCGGACTAGAGCGCGGGCGGCTCATGTTTGGGGTCAAGAATCTATCAAATCAACCCCACTTCTTTTTATTTCACCGGAACTTGGAGTTCGAGTCTTGACACAAAAGCTAGAGCAGCAGTTGCTCCAAATCGCTGCCCGTGACTTGAATCCCTTTCAGAATCAAGCTCTTGCCTACAAGACAACAATTGGAAACACGGGAGAGGCAGAATTGCAGCATAAAATGGAAGAGCTCATAGATATAGAGTCGGATAACATCCGCCATATTTTGACCCCGGAAGAGCGTGCTCGTCTTGCAGGAGGATTTGGTGCAACCGATGAAAGCACAGTTAGACTTTTGATGGAAGCGAAAAGAATGGATGACGATTTGGATGAATCACATCGTGGGATTGAAGGAAAGAGAAGAAATCACCTACAAGAAATTGTGAATGAGGGACTAGCGTCTGCAGTGCGTTCTAGCGACTACCACACTGCTCGTCAACTCCTAATCCTTTATTCAGTTGTGGCTACAAAAAGCGAGGAAATCGATTGTGCATTGAAAGGAAAATCTGAGAGAGACAAGGCTCCTTTTTGCGACGACATTGTGAAGAGAAGCCCAAATGGATCACTTCAAAGCCATATCATTCCGTCGCCACCTCCACCACCTCCATTAGACACAGATAGATTGAGATCTGCCACAAATTCAGATGGTCTGTTGGCAGTACTAGGAGCAGCGCAAGTACTGAAGGCCATGCAAGATGGTGGGGCCATGAAACGAGTACTAGAGTGTATCGGAGCATTGGACGAGTGGGTAGAACATGGCCAAAACTCGGTTGCTTTTCGATTAGCCTCGTGGCGTGATCAACATGCCGCTCAGGCTGATTTGAAGATTGCCATGGAAAACGATTCCAGCTTCATGGCATTTATTAGCAACAAGGCAATCGTAAATCGAAAGGCGTTTGCCAACAAACTCAAGGCAGTGGCGGCAATGGCATCGGATTTGAATATGGAAAGTGTAACTTTCTTACAAGCTATCCATGATATGGTTTCCAGAATGCATTCACCTTGTCTGCGTCTTGAACTACTTCAATTTGTCCTGGGCTTGGATAATCGTTTTTCCGTTGCCCATCTCGCACGAAGTGTTGAACTTGCCATAACATGCTTGAGTATAACGACACGGTCCATTCACGAATGATCACCAACTGAAAGGACTTATTTATTAACCTACAAGTAATATTAGACTGTATCTTGCATGAATTTTAAATACTTCTATTTTAATTAAGTGTTGAATATGTTTAGTAAAGCATGAAGCAAACATTAGGTTTGTGATGTAATAATCGCACTTTTCATAGACAGTATTCTTTCTTCTTCAAGGAAAAATTATCAGGAGAACTTGTGTTGTAATATTCAGAATACGCATCCTCCTTACATTCTCCAAAACTTCGAACCCATGGTGGATAAGGCATGAGAATTTGTGTTCACACTCTCGGGAGCAGTATCAAGAGAATCATCTCTCCATAAATTTGGAAAGCTATCCATGGCTTCCTGGAACTGTATCGAATCACTGGAAGTTACATCGCTCGACAATCGACTACGCTTTTTTGACGTCGAAAGATTGTTAACACTACGTTCTGAATCAGCAACAAAACGTTTATAGATCTCTACTTGAGGAATTGTTTGGAAGGGACCACAGTCACTTCGTTTTTCGACACATACATTTGTTACCCTAGAACTTGAAAGAATCGTTCCATCACCCAGCGTTGGTTTAAGCGAATACCCGCCAGTGTTAGGATTCTTATTATATGTTGACTGTTTTCCAATTGAATATTGACTTGAAGAAGCCATCGAGGGTAGTAACAAGACCTTTGCTCCTGGTACAGTAGGTGCTGGAACAGATCTGGAGAATTCAAGATCACTGCATTCCAAAAGAATGGATGAATACAAATCACCTTTACTTGTCATAGTATAAACCGAGAGTGCCATACTTGGGTCTTTGACATAACCAAGTTGAGAGCATTGATCTGATGTGAGAAACCTAGTCGCCTTATCACGAAAGGAAGCTATACCACAATATGAAATATTAGTTGAGTTATCTGGAAGAGGAAGAATACTGGACCTAGCAATGCTCGCTCCTTCCATTCGTAGTCCATGAGTCACTTCCAAACTAGGAGTTCCCAGTATAGGAGGTACCAAGGGTTGCTGGTAAATGGAAAGTCCAAATGCATCCATACTTTTCTTGTCGATGCTTAAAATGGGCTTCACGACCCCATCTTGATATTGACCTCTGGGTTGATGTAGTAGTGATCCTACACCACGTAATAACCTTGCACTTCTTGGGTTGAGTCCAATACTATTGCAGCAACCTGGTAGAGACCACGTACATACTGCTTTATAAGGCATGCGTGCATCGATTTCCCACATTTTGGATGACGATGTCGAGTTCACAAACACGCGATGTGGGCTGGAATAATCCACGAGTAATCCACTGATAGAATGAATTCCCTCGGTAACGAATTCTTCTGCACTGGGACTCCATTGAAATATACCCTTTTCGGTACGGAGATCTATCGTGTATATGGATGATCCATTTCCGAACATGGGACGTTTGTGCGACAAATGTTGTGCCAACGCTGGTCGGATGTAAGACGTTGCGGATGCCTGAAGGATCATAGGATGCAATACCGAGAATTCCAATAGCTCTATGGATTGCAGATTCGAAATGCAGTGTGGAGTGGAAAGGTCGATACCCATATGAATGACATTTGTATTACTTTCACGCTGGAGCTTAGTAACGATTGCAATTAAGGGGTCTGAAATTAAATTTCCATAATTGGGATGAGCAGCCACATGACAAGGACGATAGCTTGGTTGAAAGCGTACCAAGCTACGCAAGTCAATCCGCTTAACAGATTCTAGACAAAAAAGGCAATTTCGCTTCAAGGATGTCAATTTTACCATTGTGATATAGTTGAGAGTCCGAATCACAAAGTAAGTCCTTCCCAAATTATTCTTCGCCTGTGGGGAACATTCCACAATTTGAAGGATTCGGTCTCCGATTTCGAGTTCGTGTTTTGCTTCTGATTTATAGTTTGAGTCGCTATCGTTTTGGCTTTGGTCATTGCCTTTGTCATCGTGAGGAAATTCCAACCGTGATAACGACAATAAAGAATGAATTTCTCCTGTAGGATGCATCAAATACCGTGTGGATTGATTATTGTCACTAGAATAACAAGAAGGACATGGACATGACAAAGCAACTAAGCAGTTTCCATAATCTTGTACATTGTCAATGGTGCCATCGTCAAAACCGAGACTATCCATGTTGTTGTAGTGAGTATGTTCCAGTTCCATCGGCGAAGCATGCATTGTCATAGAATTTTCTTTTGCACCCCACTTAAGAACCGAAGAATGAAAGGGTGCCAAATATTCTGGTGATGCATTCATTCTTTCGATGGATATTTCGCGATCGAATCGCGTCAAGTCATCCTTCCTAATACGACGTCCTGAAATTCGTTGTTGATATGGACCTTCTCGTTTTCGAAGAGCGAGTCGCATCGCACGATCCATCGGAAAGATTCGTCTTCGAATTTCTTCCTGTAAGCTGTAATATAAGTATGATGGTTCATTGGGAGTTGGTAAAGTTGCTGATAATTCTGCTGCAGTTTGTGTGTTGTATTGTTGTTGTTGCTGCTGCTGTAATTGTTGTTCATGGTAATCTTCTTCTCCTTCTTTCTCATTCTGCATCAAGCTGACATTTTCTCCGCAGTTTGAAGGTTGTATCACATCCAAGGATGGTTTTCGTAAATGTGATGGAAACCTCCGAGTTGTCAATCGACCTGACCGATCAAAGAATCGGGCCTTGACGCGATTCAATCGAAGGAAATGGGTTTTCCATCTCATAACATCGCTTTCCGAGCATTGTTTTTGAGTGTTTTCATGTAGCAGCGTATAAGATGATGCGTTTCGATAAAGAAGATTCGAACCAATCAGTAATTCATAAATGACTTGTTCAAGATGATGTTCGGACATGTTTGCCAACAAATCGAAAACACATTTGTACATATATCCCTATAGTTAAACCTTATTGATTTTTTGAAAAAAAAGTTCAATGACATTACTATTTAGACTAGCAAAAAAGAACCATCTTTAAATGTCTTTGCAATCAAATTGATCAGGCAGTCCTAAAGGATGAGGAACTCTAGGTCCGATTCGTCCAAACATTTGGACAATCCACTTTTCTTGTGACGGTGGTAATGATTCATGTAATGTTCTGTCATCTGCTTCTAAAGTAGTTGGATTAGCTGGATAAAAAAAGAGAGCTGAACCCTCTGTCGGGGATACCTTCAATTGAAGTCGATCAAATGACGTTTCTCCTCCCTGACCTTCCACCAGAGTGTTGAGGTAGCAAATGCATGTAATGATACGTTGACCGCCAAGATCCTTCCACTCGGATCCTTTCGTTGGAGATGCATCTCCATGCTTCGAAAATATGGCTCCTGGTGCATAGCGAGTCACGACAGGAGCTTCCCATTTGTTCCAAGGATGACCAGTGACGGTTGTGACACGATCGACAAGTGCCCTAACAAAACTGACATCATCAGAATCGTTCAATGCCATTGCGTCACTTGTACGTGAAGACTTATTTGAAAACATTTGGAGTACTGGTACAGCAGCAATGACAAGAAAAGAACTCAGGGTTAAAGCCACCATGATGGGAGGAAGTAGAGCTCGTACCAAGTCCTCCATTGTCATCGTTGTTGTCGTATCTATACGTAGTAGTCTAGGAATACAAGCTAATGATGAAAGTAATGGCAAAGGCCATAGTTGAGAGGCATTCAAGGATACCTCCGGAGGGTTGGACCGAGTCATTACTCGATTGCCTTGCCTTTCCAGCTCCTTGATACGTTCGATGTACGCTTGACACTCAGCACACGAGAGAAAATTGCGAATGATGTATACTAGTGGATCATTAGATAGAATCTCCACATTGTACTCTTTGGGTATTTCATTGAAACAGGTGTATGGATCATGATGCTTATCATGTTTTGTTATTCGAAGCAAGTGCTTCGATGGAAAGACAATCGTTCTCTTACAGGGGAACCTAAAGCAACAAATGGGATTCAGAAAGAGCAAAATGAACAGAAATGCGAATTGAACCTTGACTAATCTCATATCGATAGATATAAAGAGTCTATTCCATCTATCTAAGCTCTACTGAGGGATGCCCACAATAACAAGTTGTTGCCTATTTCTGACAACAATATTGAGGACCTCTCGTGACCTGTATCGCTTTAAAATTCATTGATATTTTTGGTCCAGTATTACCTCTTACGTATGCTTATTACTCACAGCACGTGTACCTTCAAATTCACTTTCCATGCTTGATTTGACGTGTGTAGATTTTTTACTACCAGCTAATTTTTGATTTTCGGAATTTATCCCTGGTGGCTTATTTGTTTGATCTCTTCAAAGATCTGTGGAGGGATCATAAAGAACATTAAAATTTGAGTGAGAAAGATATCGCTTAACCATGGAGATTACGTCTGCTCTTGATGCGGTAGTACTACCAAAGAGAAAAATTGATTAAATAAAGAATCCTACAAACTTTTTTGTATGGCATCCAAGTCACTGAAATGTATGTAAGTGCGTCAGGATGTTTATCATATTTCACCAGGAACTTACCACTTTTCAAGTAAAATTTGCCTTTGGATTTACTGGAAGCCAATCATTCCATGTGACAATTAAGTTGGCCCACATCTGCAATTTTAAGAAAAATAGTTTACACTTTGCATCAGAATGTTGTTGATATGCCATATACACAAAACAATTTTGCATCCAGGAAAAGCAATTTGGATGTTATTCATTAATGCAAGCTCCCTGTTGGTATGTATTACCTTTGGAATCACAATCGTAGCAAACTGTTCCAATGCCCACTTATAAATAAATGACTCTTAATCGCGCAAGAATGTAAATACAGAATTAAAGGTGCGATGCGTCAATGTGATCCCAATGATGTCATCACAACTTTGTTAGTTTTATATGCGCAGTCCATTAAAAACACATGTTATTGAATCTTTTGATAAGATCAATGTTACTCAATTGACTGTATTCTCCTCCAACCAGACAATATGTCTATATTGTTCAGAGTAAATAACATCAACTAAGGCTTCAAATAGCGAGTTTTAGTGAGCTTATTTAAAAAAAAGACTGTTGAATTCTTCTTCAAAAGTGGATAACATGACTTTTGGTGCAATCATTCTTCTCTGTTATCTTTGGTGAAAGGCCATTTTCAGAACGTTTGGGATTGACCTAGCAATATCTTCCCTACTTTATTAACAAAAATTAGAGGGAATGTATCGAGTAGCGAGAGAAGTAGAGTAACCTCTGATGTATGCACAGCTAAAGAATGAAAACGCCTTAAATTTAAAGAGTTAAGAGGAACACAACTTAGCTAAAAAGATCATATTGAAGTAATGCATATCTGTGTAGATTAATATGCTTTTATTTAAGTCCTCTGATTCTACAAAGAGAACAAACAAGTCAAGGAAATGAACTAGCTTTTCCCAAACCTAATAATCCAGTGCCTTGAAGGATTGAATGTTGTTAATGCTTGAGGCCTCTTGGGAAAGTTCGTGAGAATGAGGTACGAAGGATACAAAGCCATAAGAATTTGATAAACTAAAAATGAATGCCCATCCACTTAAATCTGATCTTTGAAGAGTCAAGCTACCATATCTTTATGCTCATTTCACTTCAACTTGAATCCGAATGTATTACGTGACTTCTGATCTTTCTTTCTTCTTTAATTCCTTTACTCAATATCTAATCAAGATAGCCTCAACGGCAAAATCTTATTGAGTAAGTGATTTATCATGAAAAGCAGGATTCATCAAATTTGAGGAAATTGTTAATCTAAACTTTAGATCATCATTTGAAACTACTCAGGGACACAATGAAGAACCATGATCTAAGTAAAAGCAAATCTATAATGATAGCATCTGCTCAAATCTGTTTGAGAATTGCAGTGTAACACGATTGACGTGACGTATTTCACCAAAATTGTTTTACTGGATCCCAGCAACAGATCTCAGTAGCAAGGCTTCTTTTTTCGGGCGTGAATACGATACTAACGTTGAGCCGATTTACTTTTCTCATCTCTTTGTAGCTCTTTGATACCTGTGCACAGCATTTGACGGGGCTTGCTGGCATCTTATTTGCTTTTGGGTGCCAAAATCTCAGTGTTTTGGCTCACTCAAAAAGTCCTTTGCAAAATAGCTGCAACTATGTTCAAGTTGACTTCAAACATCTAAATCTAGGTGATAAGTGGCCATATTGATTCAATTAATAGAGACCAATTGCAACTCTTGAAAAACCATTCTGTACTTTTTTCCATTTAGGAATAGTTATTGATCTTCAATAGATTTGGCTGATCAAATATTAATTACTCTTATCCAAAGCTGTGAGGGGTATCAAATTGACAATTAAATGTTAAAATCCATAGCATGGTATCACAAAGTAAATCCTGATTCTCAACATATTGGAGTAACAGAAAGGGAAGTTTTCAATGCATCTGCACAATTTAATCTTCTGAAAGATTCTCCGAAATATCTGTGTGAGGCAATTTTTTAATCAGGCTCGAAGATTTCTTCGCACTTTACGGTATGTCAAAGACCATCCCTGTGCTTAATAAGCTAGCTATTTTGAAAAGGTCTCCATTGACAGGACTCACATTTTCTTAATTATGTTGCCTACTCCTCAAATACATTTTTTCAAATAGCAAAAAACATTGGTCAACATTTGTCGACAGGAACAAGGTTGGAAATTGATTAGTTCCAGGGACGAATGGCGCCGTAAGGTTTATTAAAATAGAGATTTTGTTAACTAAATGATAAAGCTTGAAGCCTACTATATGGAAGGATCTCTTGTCGCTTCTCAAAGTTTCAAATGGAACATTTAAGTCATTCAGAGCCTTCATAATCTATTAACATTCAAGCGAACTATGTCTCTCCCACCCTAAAACCAGTAAAATAACTCAATAGTCTACAGATTTACGATTTGCTTTCACATTGCTTCGCTTCTTCTTTTCTTGTATGTATCTTTCCTTTGTGGCCTTGGATATGCCTTTCCTCATCTTTCGCTCCACTGGGCGTGGATAAGCCTTTAGTATCAGCTCTTCAAGTTTTGCTAACGCAGCCTTTCGATTCTGTAGTTGTGTTCGGTATTCTTGTGAACAGAGATTTAAAAATCCATCCCTATTAATACGATTGGAATTTTGTTCTTTCAATCGTTCTCTTACTTCTAGGGGAATCCATTCCGCTTTCATAAGTTCAAAACGAATGTCAACTTTGGTTTCTACTTTGTTAACATTCTGCCCTCCAGCTCCAGATGATCGAGAGAAGCAAATGTCAAGTTGGTCCTCAGGAATAGAAATAGACTTAGGAATAGTCCAAGAATCATGTGATGACGAAATATTCCGACGTGCGGGCAGTGTTACAAATGGATGTGATTTCAGTTCTGCATTAGTGTCCAGAGCCTTTCGTGGATTATCTATATTCTCGTTGATTCGCCCCTGCAGTGACCATAACGTCGAACTGGACAATGCTATTCTGTGTGAGAGGATTCTGTAAAATCCATTACATTGGCTTAACATTAAGGACAGAGAAAAAAAGGACAATGTCAAGGGCGACATAAAAAATTTGAACTCCTTTCGATTAAGTCCTGAGTCATACCTTATCTCGAATCCTGTTGCACTTAAAATTTAATAGTCACCAAAAATTTTGGATTGGAAACATTACTTTATGTAATCCTTTTGACTTCACCATTAATAAGGATTAACATAAGAGTCCGAGATATTGAACATCAAGTCTGACTGTAATGATGGAAGCAGCTATACAGAAGATAGATGCAGTGATGGCTTGGAATTTATTCTAATAGTACCCAACGCGTGACAACAGTACCGATGTCCTATTGAATAATCGTAGTTAATTGGGGACAAATTTCATTTTACATGGTTACACAATTTCAAGTGAAGAGGACTGACAAAAATGCTGATCTATGATGAATATGTGTAATGTGAATCTTAAGTTAGGTTAGGTTCAGAAGGACTCTTTTTGTCAAATTTGGAGTGAAGCGTAAGAGTTCAATAAAAATTGAATAGTGATATACGTGACAATTAAAATTAATCACTCATCTTTTCAACCGTATGAAAGATAATATACGGCTATGAAGTTGTATACATGAACTCATCTATAATAAAAACACTAAATACCAAACACTAATAAATATATATCCTCGTACGCTGAACCTCCCAAAACGTATAGTTGAATAGGATACGCTAACTCCATATTGAAAGTGTACACATCATATCCGATTTGCATCCATCATGAAAAAATACGATTCAGATTGTGTATAAATGACGAATCATTCAATTGTGTATACCTAGATTTTTCTTCGTCACTTGAAACTGCTCTATGTTTAGACGACACAATGAGAAAATATGATATACATTAGACTCTTTCTATTATTGGACTTTGTAATTAAATCTTATCCAGAATTGAACCGTAGCATGGCTCAAATAAATTGAATCATAGCAACTTTACCAAAATACTTCATTAGTCTTAAAATGTATTGGCACTCAAAACTATCCAGATTTGTGAGGGCAATGAGTGGGACAATCACTATCCGTGAATAGACGTGAAAACACATAGAATATCAGTATTACCTATGTGTGCGTGTTCGAATAGTAAGAAGAGAGTCCAATACCAGTATCACAATTCATCTTACAACCTATACATTTAGCTATCTGCTAATTATTTCAAGAACTTCTAATTCTCTTGAAATTAAGCATTATCACAGGACACCTTCAAAATGGTATGGCAACTACACCTAGCATTAAAATTAACCTGGGGATTGTGCTTATTTGGAGCGACCAACCAGATATTCACCTTTCATGATACAACTTCATTTTGAATTCAAATTATTGCATTCTCATTTCCACTTGTGACTGGGTACAAAGATTCAAAGAGTTGTCTGTAGCTTTTGAAAGCTCTGGGTGCTTCCAATAATTATTGGGATTACCTCTTATATTCACAAGGAGTTTGTCTCTTATCCTCTTCTTAGCTCATTCATCACATATTGGTTTCTCTTTTGCATTCCATTCCAATTTGATGTCTGTGCAATCTTATCAATCATAACTTTACCAAGTACAAGTTGACAGGGAATTGTTTTAAATGATGAGATTTCCTTCTTCCTCACCAATTCTGTGGATTCAAGCATATTTTTCAAACGGGTTATTGTCTTCTCAATTCTCATTGCAAATATCCGGGAAACCAATACACTAGTATAGAATCTGATTTTCAATCGTAAATTCTACACAAATGCTCCACAGAACAAATTGGGATTTGTCAAAAGCCTCATTTCAAATACAACTTTCAAGGAAAATTCAAAATCAACAACGAAAAGTGTGTTTCCCATTTCAGCACAGATTAACAACATTGCATCAGGGAATGTCTTATCTTTTTCCTCTGCCATTTACCAAAAGAGCCACATTACATAGAGATCACAAGGATATAGAGTTTTAAAGTGTTTGATGGAAGTTGAGAATACGAATAGCCTGTGCCAAAATTCCAGATAAAAGCAATCATTCTGGAACATGGTAATATCTTTCACATGGAGAGATAGCCTCCAAAGGGATATTCATCTTCCTGTTGTTTTGATACTGGATTATCGGTGAGGATTCCACTCAGACCATTAGCACAGCAAATCAGCCAAAATTCTTCTATGAAATGGGTAAGGGTGTTAGATCAATTGAAATGCAATTGAAATTTGAAACAATATCAGTCCACGTTATTTTAATATCCTATACCTTTTTACTCTAATTGTCAAAGCAGAGTGAGTTATAATTAGGACGCGATCCTCCTTTTGAGAGAATGCAATGGTCAAACACAAAATTGAAATGCAAAATTAAATGATCATACCATACAATACGTTCAATTCGATTCCAATTGCATATGATACACACGTTTTTATTCTTTTGCAAGAGTTGATTTTCCAGAATTAGCAATCAATTATTGAGCAAGGAAAAAACTTAGGCGTCCCTTGACGGCCTAGCATGTACCAGAGCTGTAATTTAAAATGCGATTCTTGTTTGTATCACTGAAGATATATCTAAAGAATGCAGGACATCAATATATCCTTGAACACCTTAGATAACAACTGCTGCCAAATTAAATAGGTTTTGACAGGGATATCTAGCTCACTCATGGATTAAGCCTATAGTAAATTCCTTATTCGGCTACACTAGCGTGTTTTTTTATTTAAACGCGTTTCTAATAGTTTATGATGATGAATCTCATGATGGGGGCGGAATATTCGCGTGTTCATAGAATATCTTTTGCTTCGCTTTTATTCAACGCTGCGTCATAGAATACTAGAATTACTTGCATGTTTGATTGTAAATAGAGCCTTATGAAGGAACTTAAAAAGGATATTCAAATCAAGACGATTCGGTATCAACGAATGAAATGACTACCGAACATGCATTCCTCCTCCTAACCCTAACGGGAAGAATTTCTATACAATTTTTTTAATCGGAGTGTCTGACGTAAGCTTAGTATACGCACTTGATAGACTTACCCATCGTCACAACAGTGACGAGGTAGTGACATCATAAATCTCCTGTTCCTTTTTTTGTGAACATATTGAATTCCTTAGCGCATATGACGGTAAACAACGCTTGTACGTGCTAATGGTACTAATTCGCTAGGAAGTTCAGGTGATGTCCTGGATTCCAGAAAATTCTTGCATGACGTGTTTATCATTTAATTCAAGAAAACTAGATACTATGAGTACATTACCGAAGTCAATTGGAGATGATGTGGGAAAGGCCATCACAGAACTACCTCCCTTAGATTCTGGATTAACATTAGAAAATGATGATAAGTCTTCCAGAAGAAATAATGCTGAAAGGCCCACGGAATCAAGGAATATTCCAGAATTTGTATTCAAGGACGAAAGTGACGATAAAGTAATGAAGAACTCAAAGTCAACATCTGAAGTTGCAAATCACTCTGAAATCGATTCTCGGTCCTTGAAGGATAACTGCAGTCCTCCACTTTATCAATACAGAGATTTTTCTAGAGAACCAGACATGGATCCTTTGACTCCCCTTACTCCTCCAGGACGAGTACCAAACTTTCCTGCTAAAATGCATTCCATCCTGAGCAGAGCGGAATTTGAAGAAATTATATCGTGGATGCCACATGGAAGGTCTTGGCGTGTCTTAAAGCCTCGAGAGTTTGAAATGCATGTGATTCCGATATACTTCGAGCATTCGAAATTTTCTTCTTTTATTCGACAGGCGAATGGGTGGGGGTTTCGTCGAGTAACGCAAGGTCGTGACCGAAATACGTATTATCATGAACGCTTCCTAAGGGGTCTACCCCACCTTTGCAAAGATATGCGACGCCCTGGAGTGTCAGAGAAGGGAATTCATGATACCGACTTCGAGCCTGATTTCTACAAAATAAGTGAGATGTTTCCTTTGCCAATGAAAGCTGAAGATGAGACTATTTTACTTGATTGTACTGTAAATGGGGGTCCGAAAGCTCGCATGCCTGTTTTTTCTGGCGCTTATTTATCGGCTGATAAAATCAAGGCTATAAAAGGGGATACAACAACTAATGCAAGTTGTAGGGACAATGAAGCAATGTCAGCTTTTCAAAATGGAATTTCTCTTTCTGAAAGTCAGCTTGTGTGTCCTAACGCAGATCATATCCAGAGATCCCAACAGAAAAATTTGAATCAAATGACATTTCACCCACATTACTACTTTTCATTGCAGCCTGTACATGACCTTCCACCAAATACTCTTCGATACGAAGAACAGGGAAAAGCAGTGCAAGTTACGGAGGTGGATGGAAATAACCGTAGCCTAGAATCGTCGTACAATGCAGCAAGGAACGATTCTGCACAAAGCTTAATAACACTTGCGGCAGAATCATCTTTATATCGGATTCAAAGTGATGAGATAGGAAACCAACCACTGGTCTCATTTGACAGTGGTAAAAATGAATCATAGAATAATTTTGAAAAAAATAAAGCATCTGTATCCATTTCACTCTATCCTTTCGTCAGCAACGTGTGCTGCGATGACTTTTCCCTCGGTTAACTGAATATTGAATCAGATTCAAATTATGAAGCATATATTGTAAGCTTGATTGCAGCGTGAAACAATAGTTAAGGAAGTTGGGACATGCTTTCGTATGCAATCTGTCGATAGGAGCGTTGCTATGGATCCCTGGCCCCATCCACTTCTACTTTTTCTACTTTTTTGTATGGTTCTGAAAATGCAATTAATTATAGGTGATCGTCGAAATATTTTTACCTAGCACATCCTGGAAATCATGGAGTACGACAATGTGTGAGAAAAAACATTGTCTGATGTCATACCTGATGTTGGCTTGACATCTCGATTCTCTTCCAATCATTTCTATTCGTATGATTCAAAATGTCACCATTTATGCAATTCTCCGATTATAATCATCACATCGAATCCAACAATACTTATTTTTCATCCATTTTTCAACAAACGTACTTGAAAGACATGAATTTTGTTTTTTCCCACTTTTTATCGGATTGGATCAGTTTTGCTCGCTATTTGGGTCCCAGAAAAACACATATGCGGGACGATGCATGCACCCCAACAACTTGGTAACTTAGTGTGCCGAAAATCTAGGACAATCTTTATATCCAATAGAGACTCAAGGGCAGAACTAGGCCCCCCTATTGCGGTCTCGAATTTACGCCCAAAATCCTTTACAAAATCTAGTTCAAGCTTTACTAATGGTTTACTCAAAAAAGAGACTATGACATCGAAAATGTTTTCTTCCGTTTCTACCCTACGTTCCGCAGAAATCAGTCAATCTCGATATCGATTTCGGTGCCATTCAAGCTTGTCAGATAGCATCCAAGAAAATTTAGAGCCTTTCGAAGGAGCTCATTCACTGTGTGGTATTCTTCTTTCGTTTCTTCAGTATTTTCGGCTGGATCCAATAATTAGATTTCTCAAAGATTTTTTTCAAAGAAATGCTTGTCATATACCTTATTCTCTACAATTTCAGACCTTTCGCCGTTTCCTACGAAAAGAAAAGGAAAGCTTAATCCTATCACTTAGCAACATCACACATAACTCTTCGTTCGAAAACAGCATTTCAATCAAGGAAAATGATTTGGGTATGCGATCCACTTATGATGATCAATCATTCGTTGATGCATTGCCAAAAATGCAAGGACAAAACCATCATGACAATGATAATGACGAAGATGATTATGGTTTCTTTGCAGACTTTGATGACCCGTCCGATAGTGACATTTATCTCACTAGCTCAGTAGGAACGCTAGATATTCCTGTGCATAATAGACTCTGCGTACTGAATGAGGCAGAGGAAGAGGATTGAATGGTCTTGTACATCTCCCTTTCCATCAATATCGACAGAAACAATGCGACAGTGCAGGATTTATTCCTTGTCGCGCATCTTTTTACATATAGGTTGTCCTTAACCCTTTATAGACTAAATTCTAGGCTCGAACATTTCACATTTGATACTAACACATTGTGGGACATGCTATATGAATCTATCTGACTTAGGTTGCTTTGCTTCCATGATGAAATAGGAGATAGTTATCATTAGCTCCTCTCTGATATTTGTTTGTGAAGTTGTCGCGGTGTAAACTATGTTGGTCTGTTTTCATGGAATCAAAAAATACTGGAATACAGAATTCTGCAATAAGCGACGTTTCCTACTCGTTGAGGATGGTGCAAAGAGAATGACAATAATTCCATTTTTTATGCATTTCATCATTTCATTTGTTCATGGTTATCGCGCAATCGTTCTCTCCCACAGAAGATGCACACTTTTCTCCTTTGTGTCACGGAAATATCATCAAAGTAGACCAAAATTCGTGCAACGCTTGAATGTCGATAACAACGAGGCAAGCACCGTAGTCATGAATCTCTGTAAGAAATTCCCCATGGAAAGTATGGGTGCACCTTTTACATCTTTTGAAGAAAAGAATTTCCAAATCATGAACCGAGAACAACTTCGGCCGGTAATATCGCCGCTTCAACCGTCACCAGTGGAAATACTTTCGATTCGTGGAAGAGATGTTTACATCAAACGCGATGACTTACTTCGCCTGGAAAACTCCAATGTTAGTGGAAATAAAGCTCGAAAGATGTTGGCTTTGAACCAACTTCCAGCAAAAGACTTTCCCACATACTTGATAAGTTATGGAGGATCGCAAAGCAATGCTATGCTTGCTCTTGCTGCCATTGTACAATCTAAGAATCGTGAACTTAACAATAAACGCCATCCGGAAACTCCTTACCGGCTACGAACGTGAGCTAGGCTGTAAAGAGGAACTATCTACTCAACATGTAACATCACATCCAGTCTCACCGAAGCGTTTTATTTACTACTCGAAAAAATTACCAAGATTTTTAAAGAAGAATCCTAGTGGAAATTTCTTTCGAGCAAAAACTCTGGGAATGGAAATGATTGAACTTTCAAATGATAAATTTCGTGATCTCTTTGGTGGAGCATGGGGAGGAAAGCATGATGTTCCCATAGAATTATTACCGCCAGGTAGCGGTGATTCAATCTGGGTACGTATCAATCATTCGTTTCTAGCTTACAAACTTTTGAACACAACCTGTCTCACGTATTTTCGGCACTTTTAAAAATACTCTAGATACCCCAGGGAGGAGCTTGTGACTATGCCAGGCTTGGATGTCGTTTATTGGCCTATGAGATTTTCCATTTCTGGTCCCTTGAAGGGAATGGACGGCCCTTATCCGTCTTTGTTCCAGGAGGAACCTGTACCACTGCCTTATGGGTACATCAAGAACTTCAGGCCCTGCAAGCAGCATCTTGTCTTAGTGCCCTCATGGATATTCAGGTTATAGTCATTCCCTGTGTCGGAGATGACGGATATGCAGAACGGCAAATGATGGCATTGAATATGGCAACTGGAGGGAAAGGCAATGTTGATGAAATTCCCAAGGTTCTAAAACCAGCACCAGAGTCATCATTTTACTTGGAAAAATCCAATCATCAATCCTATTTTCGATTTGGAGATCCTAATTCTGAAATTCTAGAGACTTTCCGGGAGTTGGAACGCTCTGGTCTAAATGTCGATCTACTTTATGGGGCACCTTCCTGGAACATACTCTTAAGACATTGGCCTTTGGAAGATGAGGAAAATGTTTGCAATAGTAAATTTATGGATGGACGCGAAGTCATGTACGTTCATAGTGGTGGCCTTGAAGGCGTCAATAGTCAATTGATGAGATACCGGCATGCAGGCCTAATCGAAGGTGAAGAAGTACAACATCCCGAGCGACAACGATGGTCATCCAAAATCTTCTTGGAGAAGAATATAGGATAGTCAGAAAGAAGGAATACGATGCGCCATAAATTCATGTTATTTTCTTCTCTTCAAAAAATCTAGTGACTTAATATTGCTTTAGATCACCTCTTCCCTTTAATAGTTTTGAGTCGGATGCACTCAATCGCATTCAATTATTTGGAGTTGTGTATCTCAGCACACAAGTGCCAACAATAATAAAAGCCCAGCAAAAGGCGTACCTGCACAAAACGGTGCTTAGTTGTGATGCCCATAAAAGTATTGGATTTCGTGTTAATGTGTCTTGTCCTAACTCCAGAACAAGCATTCTCAAATCATACGAATAATAGCGTAGCAGCTGCAACCTCATTTCCGACTTCACCAGATTTCCTGAATCTTTCTCATTTTTATGAATGCACCAAATGCCCTTCACCATATCTACCATTGCTAGATACTCACCTTCACTGTATTGATAGAGTCACATTAAGCCTTGTGACTCTCAACAAATTAATGTAATAAAATACAATCAAGTCACAGTCAAATTGTTATCGTGACACCTACCAATATTTTATTTTTTCTTCAAAATAGGGTTTCACCTTGAGGCCAACGATTCTGTGTCCCTAAAGTGATCATATTTTAGCATTCGTAAACTTGCTCTACCCATGTATTTTGGCGTTTCCAAGCATTCCACAACACCGTGAATGTATCGTTTCATCCCCAGCCTCACCTCAAAGTTCCTAATCAATTGTGGTTGCATGTCATGTAATATCAATTACCTTGTAAGATATTCTTTAATGTTCAATCCAAAATTGTATTTTTCAAGTTGTTTGATTCCTTCTTCTGTATCATTTACACGGCGGGGGTGTATGGACGCAACAAAGCAACTCTAAAGATAAATTGCTTCACAACAACAAACAAAGATCCATCACGCTGCCCACTTCAAAATCACTCCATGTGACTGTAACCCGCCCCCGTAATGTTGCAAGAGTGCACTCTAGTTGCCTATCCTGTCCTTAAGTGTTTAGTAAGATGAACTCTACTTTAAGTGTTATCCAAGCATTCTGG
>CAAAJI010000011.1:222674-260679 GCA_900642245.1 Fragilaria radians | reverse complement strand
CCTTTTGGGTCCCAGAAAAACACATATGCGGGACGATGCATGCACCACAAAAACTTGGTAACTTAGTGTGCCGAAAATCTAGAACAATCTTTATATCCAATAGAGACTCAAGGGCAGAACTAGGCCCCCCTATTGTGGTCTCGAATTTACGCCCAAAATCCCTCACAAAATCTAGTTCAAGCTTTACTAATGGTTTACTCAAAAAAGATACTATGACATCGAAAGTGTTTTCTTCCGTTTCTACCTTACGTTCCGCAGAAATCAGTCAATCTCGATATCGATTTCGGTGCCATTCAAGCTTATCAGATAGCATCCAAGAAAATTTAGAGCCTTTCGAAGGAGCTCATTCACTGTGTGGTATTCTTCTTTCATTTCTTCAGTATTTTCGGCTGGATCCAATAATTAGATTTCTCAAAGATTTTTTTCAAAGAAATGCTTGTCATATACCTTATTCTCTACAATTTCAGACCTTTCGCCGTTTCCTACGAAAAGAAAAGGAAAGCTTTATCATATCACTTAGCAACATCTCACATAACTCTTCGTTCGAAAACAGCATTTCAATCAAGGAAAATGATTTGGGTATGCGATCCACTTATGATGATCAATCATTCGTTGATGCATTGCCAAAAATGCAAGGACAAAACCATCACGACAATGATAATGACGAAGATGATTATGGTTTCTTTGCAGACTTTGATGACCCGTCCGATAGTGATATTTATCTCACTAGCTCAGTAGGAACGCTAGATATTCCTGTGCATAATAGACTCTGCGTACTGAATGAGACAGAGGAAGAGGATTGAATGGTCTTGTATATCTCCCTTTCCATCAATATCGACAGAAACAATGCGACAGTGCAGGATTTATTCCTTGTCGCGCATCTTTTTACATATAGGTTGTCCTTAACCCTTTATAGACTAAATTCTAGGCTCGACCATTTCATTTGATACTACCGCTTTGTGGGATAAGTACATGCTATATGAATCCATCTGACTTAGGTTGCTTTGCTTCTATGATGAAATAGGAGATAGTTATCATTAGCTCCTCTCTGATATTTGTTTCGCTGTATAAACTGTGTTGGTCTGTTTTCTTGGAATCAAAAAATACTGGAATACAGAATTCTGCAGTAGTCGACGTTTCCTCCTCGTGGGATAAAACTTGAGGATGGTGCAAAGAGAATGACAATAATTCCATTTTTTATGCATTTCATCATTTCATTTGTTCATGGTTATCGCGCAATCGTTCTCTCCCACAGAAGATGTACACTCTTCTCCTTTGTGTCACGGAAATATCATCAAAGTAGACCAAAATTCGTGCAACGCTTGAATGTCGATAACAACGAGGCAAGCACCGTAGTCATGAATCTCTGTAAGAAATTCCCCATGGAAAGTATGGATGCACCTTTTACATCTTTTGAAGAAAAGAATTTCCAAATCATGAACCGAGAACACCTTCGACCGGTAATATCGCCGCTTCAACCGTCACCAGTGGAAATACTTTCGATTCGTGGAAGAGATGTTTACATCAAACGCGATGACTTACTTCGCCTGGAAAACTCCAATGTTAGTGGAAATAAAGCTCGAAAGATGTTGGCTTTGAACCAACTTCCAGCAAAAGACTTTCCTTCATACTTGATAAGTTATGGAGGATCGCAAAGCAATGCTATGCTTGCTCTTGCTGCCATTGTACAATCCAAGAATCGTGAACTTAACAATGAACGCCATCCGGAAACTCCTACCGGCTACGAACGTGAGCTAGGCTGTAAAGAGGAACTATCTCCTCAAAATGTAACATCACATCCAGTCTCACAGAAGCGTTTTATTTACTACTCGAAAAAATTACCAAGATTTTTAAAGAAGAATCCTAGTGGAAATTATTTTCGAGCTAAAACTCTGGGAATGGAAATGATTGAACTACCAAATGATAAATTTCATGATCTCTTTGGCGGAGCATGGGGAGGAAAGCATGATCTTCCCATGGAATTATTACCGCCAGGTAGCGGTGATTCAATCTGGGTATGTATCAATCATTCTTTTCTAGCTTACAAACTTTTGAACACAACCTGTCTCACGTATTTTCGGCACTTTTAAAAATATGCTAGATACCCCAGGGAGGAGCTTGTGACTATGCCAGGCTTGGATGTCGTTTATTGGCCTATGAGATTTTCCATTTCTGGTCCCTTCAAGGGAATGGACGGCCCTTATCCGTCTTTGTTCCAGGAGGAACTTGTACCACTGCCTTATGGGTACATCAAGAACTTCAGGCCCTGCAAGCAACATCTTGTCTTAGTGCCCTCATGGATATTCAGGTTACAGTCATTCCCTGCGTCGGAGATGACGGATATGCAGAACGGCAAATGATGGCATTGAATATGGCAACTGGAGGGAAAGGCAATGTTGATGAAATTCCAAAGGTTCTAAAACCAGCACCAGAGTCATCATTTTACTTGGAAGAATCCAATCATCAATCCTATTTTCGATTTGGAGATCCTAATTCCGAAATTCTAGAGACTTTCCGGGAGTTGGAACGCTCTGGACTAAATGTCGATCTACTTTATGGGGCGCCTTCCTGGAACATACTCTTAAGACATTGGCCTTTGGAAGATGAGGAAAATGTTTGCAATAGTAAATTTATGGATGGACGCGAAATCATGTATGTTCATAGTGGTGGCCTTGAAGGTGTCAATAGTCAATTGATGAGATACCGGCATTCAGGCCTAATCGAAGGTGAAGAAGTACAACATCCCGAGCGACAACGATGGTCATCCAAAAGCTTCCTGGAGAAGAATAAAGGATAGCGAGAAAAAAGGAATACGATGCGCCATAAATTCATGTTATCTTCTCTTCAAAAAATCTAGTGACATAATATTGCATTAGATCATCTCGTCCCTTTAAATTTTTTTGAGTCGGATGTACTCAATCGCAATCAATTATCTGGAGTTGTGTATCTCAGCACACAAGTGCCAATAATAATAAAAGGCCAGCTAAAGGCGAACCTGCACAAACGGTGCTTAGTTGTGATGCCCATTAAAATATTCCATCTAAATTAGATTTCGTGTTAATGTGTCTTATCCTAATTCCAGAACAAGCATTCTCAAATCATATGAATAATAGTGTATCAGCTCTAACCTCATTTCCAACTTCACCAGATTTCCTGAATCTTTTTTTTTTTGAATGTACCAAATGCCCTTCACCACATCTACCATTGCTAGATAATCACCTTCACTGAATTGATAGAGTCACACCAAGCCGTGTGACTCTTTGATCTCCACCAAATTAAAGTAAAAAAACATACAATCAAGTCACAGTCAAATTTTTATCGTGACATCTACCAATATTTTATTTTTATCTTCAAAATAGGGTTTCACCTTGAGGCCAACAATTCCGTGTCCCTCAAGTGATCATTTTTTAACATCCATAAACTTGCTCTACCCATGTATTTTGGCGTTTCCAAGCATTCCACAACACCCTGAATGTATCGTTTCATCCACAACCTCACCTCAAAGATCCTAATCAATTGTCGCTGCATGTCATGTAATACCAATTACCTTGTAAGATATTCTTTAATCTTCAATCCAAAATTGTATTTTTCAAGTTGTTAAGAACTGTTTTGATTCCTTCTTCTGGATCATTTGTACGGCGGGGGTGTATTTACGCAACAAAGCAACTCTAAAAATAAATTTCTTCACAATAACAAACAAGGATCCATCCCGCTGCCCACTTCAAAATCACTCCATGTGACTCTAACCCGCCTCCGTAATGTTGCAAGAGTGCACTCTAGTTGCCTATCCTGTCCTAAAGTGTTTGGTAAGATGAACTCTACTTTAAGTGTTATCCAAGCATTCCACAGCTTGCTCTTCAACAAATATTTTTGCCATCAATGTCCATTCAAAAAATGTAACAGCTCCCTCATCTTTTGCCCTTCAACCTTTGATGAAATCAAGATTGAAATGTACCATATCATCTTTAATTTGCAAGGAAAGGCTCCACTTCATCTTGGTAGCATGATCATCAATAAGGGTTCACATGTTGAGTTTCCCTAGGCATTTTTACTGATATACCTCAAATTGAGCATCAAGCTTTCTCCTAGCTCCTCTTCAATACTGAATTTTTTTATTTTTGTGACCAATTTCGCCAGCATGTAGCTCTCCGAACCTTTTATCAGCCCTGTAAGCTTTGAGTTCAAGCCTCTTTCCTGTGCTTTTTGCAATCTCCAGGGAAGGATGTTGTAGCATCCTTTGAAAGTTTTCCAACTTATTTCATATTTTTGCAATGAAACTTCTTTCAGAACTTCCCACCATAGGAGAATGAATGATTCCTAACCAAAATATGCTCCTCTTCCTTCTCCAAAATTATTGAAGTTCCTTCATTATTTAGTTTCGCGACTACCCTCATGGCCATCATAAAACTTAAGAAATTTATCATGAGTTTGGGGACAATCTTCTCATTTTCAAGGAATGCCTCGGTGGTTACTTAGTTCTTTGCTCAAAAATGACTTCAGCATCCCATCATCAACCAATCCACTTTGATCACTTACATTTGTGTCAGTCAGCCCATTTTTGCAAAGGGTCATGTGCATAGTGTAAAAAATTGTGATGGATCCAATGTATGAAAAACGAAAATCGATATTCCTCACCAATAGGAATTTGGGCGGGATTGCAAAATTAGAAAAACAACGAGTACAATGACATGCAAAATATTACTCGAGTGGATTAAATTGTACAAAGAGCGGGTGGTTGTTGGAAAATATGATCAAGTAGTACTAAATTATGGAGTCAATATATTCCCTGGCAAGAGAAACGAAAGGTATTTATTTGGCTAGAATTGCCATTAAAATGAGAGTCTACTTGTCCACCATTTGAAAAATCATTTCATTGGTTTCAAATAGACGAGCACGTTTCTGGGACTGAAGAGTTATTATGGACATTTTTGGAACTTAGCCCCTGCATCTCGCCACAAGTTTCATAATAGCATAAACAGATTTTCTGCATAGTAAGACTTTTGGACACAATACCATAATTGTCTATGGAATGCTACACATTTTTGATGGAAACCTGTTAGCACCAAAGTCTAGAATCTGCGTTGTGGAAACTCAATTCGATACTTACTTTGCGTGAATCATCGTAAGGGCCTCACATTTTTTCCCCTGTGGGTTCTCAATCACGTTATTTTTGAGGGAGTTCAAAATTTCAATATTTCTTTTGAGAAAAAGTTTATATAAATCCTCGTCTGACTCTTTCCAATTCATTAGTATTGGAAGCTTTGGAATCGGATAATTCGAAGCAGTCAATACTTACTCATATATTTCACCTTTTTAGCAAGATCTGAATATTCTACGGAGACTTGTAACGAAGCTTCGGTCGGCAATGTGGAATGTTGTGTATCTATGTTTTGTTCCTCCTGAAGTGGCCTTGTTGTAGATTTTTTACTCGCCCGGTCTCGCGACTTAATGGCATCACGCATTGCCTGGCCAACCTTTTCTCTTGCGAGAAAGCCGCTAACTTCTTTCCAATGTCCAGTAATTGGGTCTTTTCTCACAAAGCGACCTCTTGGAGTTTGTGATTTTACAGCCTCGACGATTTCAGATATCAATTTCGACTTTTTTACTTTTTTCCCCACTTTGCAGTATCGTTCCAAGTAAATAGAAACAAGACTCCGAAAGTTCTTGTTACCCTGATGAGTGAATGATGACTTGCCTGTTGAAACATTCTAAGACGTTGCTTTAAGTCCTAGAGTGATGATTTAGTCATGTATGATCACATACCTTTCCCACAAATCACATCGTATTCGCCAGGAATAGACATAACAAGCAATTGGAGATAATGATATGGTTGTAAGGGTGGATGTGATTCGAGTGTCGCATATGCTTTTTATTGGGATGTTAATTCGCGATCATTCGACAAAAAATCATTAAAATCACTTGAAGCAAGACTTGTCGAAAGAAATAGCTTGATACTCATTGAAGGGTTAACAT
Source organism: Fragilaria radians (assembly GCA_900642245.1). Taxonomy (NCBI): domain Eukaryota; phylum Bacillariophyta; class Fragilariophyceae; order Fragilariales; family Fragilariaceae; genus Fragilaria; species Fragilaria radians. The sequence goes on along the minus strand of CAAAJI010000011.1, from coordinate 254,706 downwards.
CCTATATGCGATTACGAATGACATTCGCACATAAATGACAATACATAAGATCTAATATTTTACTTAGCAATGGTAGGAATGTCCATATTAAAGTCTTAACCGTATTTGTTCCAATAGCCCACAATTAAAAGTCCAGTAGTTACTATGTAACTTTCAACATGGATTTCCATACATAAGGCAAGTAGGGGGAACAAGGACTTTCACAAGATGCATTCGAGTAGTACTTGCAATTTCAATATAACAAAACCATGATATCAGCAGCAATCAAAGCTAAGTTCCATGCAGCATCATATTCGGGACATGATCTGACCTCATTAATCTCATTGACTGGATTGAATTGAATAAAAACAAAGCAAGTCAACAGCAACTTTTCTAATTCCACGCAGCATTCTAGACCATGCCCTGTCTCGGTAAATCTGGAGTTCGACACTCCTTACAAAGATATGGTGGGGGGAGGTGATTTTTATTCGCAGCCCTACAAATTGCCTATTTTACATGAATATAGTTGCCACTTTGCACTTCCCACTACAACGTAGTTGACATTGCAAAAAGAAGCGTTTCTTCTTGACCTTAGTTTTAACTTCACTGTATTCTTTCTAATATCAACTACCTTCTACAAACAAAACAGATCCCTTTGAATACTCATGACATAAGTTTACTTTCACAAAGAAAACCAATATGAATGTTATATCTACACTCTTGCTTGCAGAATCAATCAAGATCCTTCATATGAAGGCAAACAATGATTATGTAGCATACTCCATGCAATACTTCAATCTAACGGAGGATGAAGACATCATCACTATCCAGGTCAAGAGTGACCAAGGATTAACTTGAATACATTCAAGCATTAAATGTAATAAATTAAATGAAACTAAGGCAAAAGGGATCAGGAGTGGGTACCACAATATACAGAGACCTTTGAATATTGTTACAGGGAACTGCCATCTCATGATATGGCACTCTTACTGCAAGCAGTTAGGCTCCAACTACCTAGTGTGCCTTTGCCTGCCTTGATGCTATGACAGCAGAATTTTGCACTTTGCAATGACTAGGCAATCAAAAATTGAATCTGAGATCTGATAACCTTACAATAAGTAATTATGTGAATACACTCAACAAGTGCTTGTACCAGGCAACATAACCCTCTATCATCTTCTGATATTTGGGATGAAAATCAACCCATACTGCTCTATGCTGAGGGATTTAATGATCCAATTCAGAGTGTTTCTATATTTTGATCTTGTATCCTCTTGAGCCTTATGAACATTTAATCTTGTATCCTCAACTTTTATGAGAAGTGGGATTTCCAGCCCTTAGTTAGATTGTTTTTTTAATCATATTTAACATTTCATTTACAAGTAAAACTTAGTCATGGCTAAATTTCTATGATGAAATATTATTTATTCTCATCCAAAGTTGTGGGGGAAGTGAAAAGAACAGTTAACTAAAAACTTCCGTGGACATGAGCTAGTGTTCCAATGTAACGACTAGCACAAAAAGTGCGTCACCTTCTTTTCGTGAAAAAAATAATACAGTTCCAATTCAACTCACTTTCTTGATCCGAATTTTTCTTGATGTGTTTTTTATACATTCATTTTACTGAGGAACATTCTGCAAGTAAAATGGAAGTCTATTTGAAGGGGCATTTGGTCAGTCCCTGAATTAGGCGTGCTTTCTTTTTTGCTGTTTGATCCACATTTTCAGCGCCTAGAAACAGTTTTGAAGCTGTGATTTTCTATCAGAAATTCAAATTTCTTAACGATTTTAGATTTCTTAATGCTCTGTCGTAGTATGACCAGCTCCTTCGGTTATATGGGGACATGATTGTCTTTGGATTCTTACCATCGCATGTTGAATAACATCCTATATTATTGATCTTATGCTGATCTACGCTTACTCCATATTGCGTGTGATCTATGCGCTTTTCCTTTCACCTTGTTCCTACACCTTTTCCAGATTTACTTCAATTTGGATATGCCTTTGATGGAGGTTTGGTAACTGTTCGCTAATTGAGCTGACTGTTAAAAAAGTATTTGAGAAGAGATCTTTCCTTAAAGCATAAAAAAGCATACTTCGCCTCGTTAGGATGAAGAGGAGGAAGATATGTAATATTAAATGTATTATTTATTAGTCAAAAGGTGAGTATACGAATTCACCACAATCAAATCAGTATAGAAGATTTATCGAATCACAAGTGATCAAGAATAGACAGATTTTGTTAGAATAGACAGATTTTGTTTAGACTATGAAAGGGTTACTTTCCAGGTATTAAATTGTGACTCAAGGAAATACATCATCATTCAGAGCTGATTGACCATTTGAGATCCACGTGGAATCCATGTTTAAATTCTGTGGTCGAACGGGTCGTGAAATTGCGTTTTTCACCATAAAAAGTTTGACATGCGAGCCGCATTTCAAACAAGATTCGCCAAGAAAGTTAGTTCACCGTGTTTTTTCAGTTTTCTTGTAAATTTGAATTTTCGAGATGATTGCTTCCATCAACGCCCCATCTGCCGCACTTCATAACTTTGCTCCGGATCCAGGTGATATCCAAGCTGTACGGGATGTGAATGGAAATGAACTGCATGATGGAAGGAATGATGCTGACTTTGATGACTTTTCTTCGAAAGCCAAAACGTTGACGTTAGAGAGTGCGGATGCTTCATTTTCTGACAACAAGGAAGTCGAAGCCAAAGATATCACTTCAAAGGACCACACAGTCGATGCTATTAATCGATACGTTACACCAAAGGACTTTGATCTTTTAAAGGTTATTGGAATGGGTGCTTTCGGAAAGGTCTTACAGGTTCGCAATCGTCAAAATCAGGAGGTTCTTGCCATGAAAATAATTTCCAAAAGGCTATTGAAACGAAATGTAGGATATGTCGAAAACGTTCAGAGTGAGAGGGATATATTGACCAAAATTTCCCATCCTTTTGTCGTGACGATGCATTGTTCATTTCAAACCAAGGAAAAGTTGTTCATCATTATGGACTTCTTGGCGGGAGGTGAGCTGTTCTTACGTTTAGGACGCGAAGGAATCTTCTTAGAGTCAACTGCTGCATTCTACTTAGGAGAGATTACGCTAGCCCTTGATCATTTGCATACTCGAGGAGTCTTACATCGAGACTTAAAGCCAGAAAATATACTTTTATGTTCGGATGGACACGTTTGTGTCACTGATTTTGGATTAGCACGTGATCTATCATCAGAAGCTGGATTTGGTGGATTCAGTACGGAGGAAGACGAATCGCGTGCGCGAACTGTATGTGGGACTCAAGAATATATGAGTCCAGAAATGTTATCTCGGAAAGGTTATGGCCGAGCGTCCGATTGGTGGTCCTTGGGATGTATAGCATTTGAAATGCTTTCAGGAAGGCCACCATTCGAATCTCGTAAGGGTGCAAAAGATTTGTTTCGAAAAATCATGTCAGAGAGAGTCAAAATGCCAGATGGTGCGACTGCGGCAGCATGTAAGTTATTGAAGGGTTTGTTAAATCGGGATGTCACGAAACGGTGGGGAGCATCGCGATCTACAATGTTTGAGGTGGGAGGAGTTGCTGGACTGAAAGCAGCTGAGTTTTTCAAACACATTGACTGGGAAAAGCTAGAAAGAAAAGAAGTTGAACCACCCGATTGCAAACCCGTTGAAAATGATGACGACTTGAGGCATTTTTACGACGAATTCAAGGAAATGCCATTGCCTCGATCAGTTACAGACATGAGTCATGGAAGGTATACTCCTTGTAAAGTAAGGTCAGATACCTTCCGAGGATTTTCCTTTGTTCATGAAGATTTTCCTCTTCCAGATCGTGAAAGCAGTGAAATTGAGCATTATTATAACCACGAAGATGTTGACGGAGAGTCCGATTCCGAAGTTGCTTCAAGCAAAATGGGAGAAGAAACAGATGCACAGAATGAGACAGCTAAGGATAGTGATAAGAAGAAAAGGCCTCCTCGTAAAAGGAATAAAAAGAAAATTGAACAGGTTTTGTCTCCAATGGAATCCAGGACAATTACACCAGAAGTTCTGCCTGACATTACAGATGAGTCAAAGGAAAAATCAAAAATTTTAGCTGCGACGGAAGTTAAAATGACACTTGATATCGAAATCTCCTCTCCCGACGATAAACCTAAAGAATTGCCTTCAGTTCCATCGCAAGAATCGAAAGTATGGGAAAATCTTCCTCAAAAGCAGAAAACTGAAGACTGGTCTCATGTTTCCCTTGCTGATAAAAAAGGTAATCCGGTGAAGAAGAAGATTGCCGTCAATCAGCCACAAGTTCAAAAGTCTTTGTCAGCTGTTCAGAGAATTACAATTCAGCCAGTGCTATCACCTGGAACGTTACAGACTTCGTTTTCACAACAGCAAATGATGATCTCAAAATCAAATATTCCTCAAAATACGTATCAAGCGGCTCCAGGATCATGGGCAGCTATGGCTCAATCACGTGCGACAGCAGAGGTCACACGACCTATATCGCAGTCATTGCTAAAGGGGCAATCAGAGCATTCTTTAGGTACGGTATCTTCAAATAAATCTTTCAAATCTGAACAAAGCACCACACATTCGAGACGTGAATTGTTTGATGAATCACCAACTCCATCGGGAGATTGGAGGAATCATTCCCTTCGACGAAACTCCCCCGCTATATCCGCAATAGGATCGCTTCAATCTCATCAATCTTGGGGAATTGATGTTCCATCCAACTCTCTCTCGAATGACTCACGAAAGAATCCTCTACCTCATTTGAACAACACTAATGCAATTGGGAAAGCGGCGTCAGTTCCTCCGACAATTGATGAATTTCCTGCATTCAGTACGAATATACGGAAGGAGAACGAGTCGAATGGTATTCAACCGCAAGGAATATGGGCTTCTCGGGTAAAGAAATAGATCCATGGTTAATGAAAAAAAAACAATGTAATGCAGGAAATTAAATTAGATGCCAAAATATTTTGTTTTTAGATACTAAGGGTGACATGAATGTAATCAGTTATTAACTATCCATGCTTTTTGTTGGATGCTAATCGTGCACTACGAAACACTTTAATGATTTCCTTTGTTTTCGGATCTTGCACTTCTTCCGCCACTCTTCCGTGCCGAGAAAGCGTGGTTTCCTCATCTTTTGTTTGTTTGGATTCTGATATGCTCGACGCTTGATTGCATTCCATTATCTGTTCTTCTCTGACTAAGAAAAGATTTTGCATCATAGCACAAACTTCGTTGATGTCATCAGGGTGAAAGCGAGGTCGCTCTGGTGTATTTCTGGCAGTACGCTTGGACGTCATAACGGGTGTTAGCACCATGACTGGCTCCAATTCTACATGACGACCAGGTGAAGGACGTCGTTTCTTGTTGGCTTCTGGATTATGTTTCGAAGTACAACTTCTCGTTGGATTATTCTTCCTTACAACAACTGATGGATTGGATCTCATAATGATAGATGGGGAAATTGGATGAGAGTTGTGAGAATTAATCTTCATAGTATTTCCTAAAGGAGAATGATAGTTCTAATTTGTGACAAACAACAAAAAGTCGTTGATGTGTTTTTTGTTTTTCTCCTTTCGAAAAATAATTACATACGACATGTATACACGCACGCTCTTCACCATGTGACGACTGGGATGGTCAAGTTTGGCGATGGTTGAATCCCACGCTTAGTTTATAGATATGTAAAGGCTTATTCCACATTTTCACGATTTTGATGTTTGCACGAAAAGTGGTTGTTGGAACATGGGGATTTTGACGTACCAGTCGTGGGTTTTTCTGGGAGGTGAGTATCTCAATATCCAAGTTGAGGAACAAAATTACTTTACTAGCGTACAGGTACAAGTAAGTAGGGCAGATTTTTGGTACATATTTCACATCGAACCAACAAATAGAGCATGGCAGAGGATTCTTCGAAGATTAAGACTTTTCTCGATCCTGTCATCCTCGTTCAAGATGGAAAGGATGGTTTGGTTGGTGCGATTGATCAGGGAACATCCTCCTCGCGATTCTTGGTTATATCAAAGTCTGGAAGAGTCGTTGCGTCGGCTCAGATGGAGCATAGACAAATCTTTCCAGAAGGTGAGAGTAAGGTGGGATGGCACGAACATGATCCAATCGAAATATGGAATAATGTGGTTCGTTGCGTGAATACTGTAGATCAGCTTTTACAACGAGAAGCCATTGGAAGTGACAACGCTGAGGGCGAAATCCCTTTTCGTTTGAGTGCTGTGGGACTTACGAATCAACGAGAAACTATCATTGCTTGGAATGCCAAGACGGGGATTCCCTATTACAATGCTATTGTTTGGGACGATGTTCGTACTTCACATATTGCAGAATATCTTTCCAAAGGAGATATTCATCGATTTCGAGACAAAACCGGACTTCCCATTTCCCCGTACTTTGCTGGAACCAAAGTCAAATGGTTATTAGATCATGTGGAATCCTTACAAAGCGATATTCTACATCCGGAAAGACGTCAAGATATTAGATTCGGAACGATAGATACCTGGTGAGTGTCTATGCATAACATGATTCCTATGGTTTCATTTAACTCATCATGTCGCTCTAGGCTAATATATCAGCTTACGGGGAAAAAATCACAAAATGCCATGGCTGCAAACCTCAATGGTATTTTCTGTACTGACGTTTCAAATGCATCTCGTTGGCTATTTCTGGATATTCATAAGGTTATTTGGGATCAGCGCTTGGTTGATATCATTTGTTTTCCACATAAAATTCCCCTCTCTTCCTTACCGCAAATAAAGCCATCTAGCCATCTTTATTCCGTCATGTCACAAGACTGTGGTATTTCAAGTTTCAATAATGTCCCCCTAGCCGGGGTCTTAGGAGACCAACAAGCTGCTCTGTTTGGTCAGTGTGCCTTTGAACCGGGAGAGGCTAAGAATACTTACGGCACTGGTCTTTTTCTCATGATGAATACAGGGTCAACTATAATTCCATCCACACATGGTCTCTTGACGACGATTGCATATCAGGTAAAAGATTCTTCCGTAGTCTATGCACTAGAGGGTAGTGTCAGTCATTCAGGTTCAACACTTCAATGGCTTAGGGATCAATTACAAATCATCAATGACTTTCCGGATGCAGAACGCCTAGCCACCGAACATAACGATGGGCTGTACTTTGTACCTGCATTTGCCGGACTCTTTGCTCCCCACTGGCGATCTGACGCGAGAGCTTGTATTGTTGGTATGACAGCAACACATCATCGTGGGCATATTTGTCGAGCGGCATTGGAAGCAACAGCATATCAAGCAAAAGAAGTATTTGACGCAATATATGCAGACTCCAACGTTCACCTAAAGGCATTGAAAGTAGATGGCGGTGGTACTGCTAGCCAATTACTCATGCAGTTTCAAGCCGATTGCATCGGTGTCCCAGTCATTAAGCCCCTCGTTCAAGAGACTACAGCCATGGGGGCTGCTTTTGCGGCAGGTTTGGCAATCGACTTATGGAAGGATTTAGATGAAATTCGAGAGTTGTGGCAAATTGCCAAAGTATGGACACCACAAATGCCCAAGGAGGAGCGTGATAAAAACTGGCATGGGTGGCAAAAGGCTGTGGCAAAAAGTATGGGATGGGTAGATGACGAAGACAACGTACTTACACATCCAGTTGAGATACCTCGCACTTCTCAAACGCAAAGTAACGGATGTGGTACAAAAGTTGTGCTTGCAGTAGGTGCTGCTGCGCTAGTGATTGGTCTAGTCATTGGAACACGCACGGCATGTATATTTTAAACTCAAGAAATTGTATCCCACTGTAATTTGAAAACTACAACAGTCAAGATAAAATCAAATGAATTAGAATATCCATATTCTCGATAGTCTACGCCCTATTGCTGAATCTTGCAATCGTACCCTCTGAAATTCTGTTGAGGACACAAACTCCAGTATCTTGACTTAAATTTGCGATGAAAACGTGGTTTTATAATCCTCAGATGCCCTGAATGTTTCCAATTTTAAGGAATAATCTCAAGAATGGTGTTGATGGAAAACCATCAACAATGAGCTTTTTCACTGATACAACTCACAATCTCAAAACTACAGGAATCTTATGGATGATCGATTTTAGCTCTCGTAACAAAGCTCATCTTTGTACTGCCTTTATCATGGAAAACAAGAATTATATACGGGAACTCTGTTTCTGACTATGAGCACGGCCTTTTGCCAGATAATATAAGTTAAGTTTTGTTTCATAGCAATTGGAAAATTAGATCATTAGACTTGTAAAGTTTCGCTATCCAAAATTTGTCCAAAATGGAAACAATATGAAAGTAAACAAAAAATCGAACGGCTACCTCAGAACTAAATTGACAATTCAATGAATTTAAATTGCATTCAAAATTTGGATAGCACATGATTCATTACGAATCTTCTACGAAATTTGTAGAAGGTATGAAGTACTTTGGCATTTGTCCAATGAAGGAAAATTTCAAAGCAAAGTCACCATCCTTCAACATGAATAGTGATTCGACTACAATTTTCTATTTATCAAGGCAACTTTAATTTTAATTTCAATACCACGTAATTAAAAGATTTGAAACTTGCAATCAATCATCAACTCAACATGAAGTTATCACTAGAAATAATTCTATCCATCTTGCGGAAAGTGAAAAAGAACAATAAACTTGATGGGATACACCTTACTACCCAGAACCTATTGAGACCAATCCACGGAGAGCATGAGCTTAGCCTTACTTTTTAGACTCGTAATCAATTATCAACTCAACATAAAGTTATCAATAGGAACAATGCTAACAATCCTGATTAAAGGGGAAAGAATGAGGCGTACAATAAGTTGAATGTACCCAAAAACAAACCAGGAAAAGTGTGAGTTCAGTCTTCATTTACGATATAAAACTATGCAAGTGTTTGTTTTAATCTATACAATGTGATGCCTTGTGTGACAGACACAATTTGGTTTGACATATGGTCCAAACATGGTTCACTGATTTCTGCTTAATGCATTGTCACCAACCAAGACGTTTTCACCTATTTCATGGAAGCGATCAGCTTATGCCTTGAAACTTGAAGATGATTAAGCCAATTAACTGTATCTGATGCTTGTCCAACATTCTTTGATAATTGAGATTATTGATAGTCGTAAAGCTCACAGCTATGCCAATTGTTTGCTTGGGATTTCCTTCTTATCAGTGATTCTAATTTGCTATCAATACTCTTTGTCTGAAATATCAACGAAATATAATTTTTTTTCAGGATCAATATCAAAGGTCTGAAATATACAAGTCCTATCTTTTTGATCAAGGAAGTAGCAATCAATATTCTAAGATATGAACATTGTTACAAGGTGAAAGATAGTAATGCCAAGCAAAATAAGCTCAAAATCACTTTGTCATTATCTTGCCAATTCCTTGCTTTGTTATCAGTATTAGAGCCCTTTCCTAGGTTTATTCACTCAAATTATAGTAAATTGGTCAACCAAAGTAACCTGAACACCTCTAGCATCATACACAAATCTAAGTGTCAACAAATGGATTTCATTGCACATGATAAAATAACAAGTTACTCTGGTACGAGTAGTGTAACCTGTATCTATGGTCTTCGTAGGTCCTTCGTCAGGGAGTAATCAATTGCATGAACTAATTGGAAAGTTTGAGTGATGTACGTTGCGAGATGAGTATTGAGAAAGATGAAGACGAAGATCGGAGAATGCGAGAAATTAGTATGTTCGCGGCAATGGCATCCGGTGAAAGCTTTGATAAGGAATCTGCAACTTTGACTGATAATGGAAATATGAATGAATCATCGCTGGCGGCGAACCAATCACAGGTATCTTTGGATTTGGAAAAGTCCGAAGACCGCGGTACCAATCCATTTCTTTCCAAAGTAAATGAAGATTCTGGAACATTTGCAATAATGAGTGATCATACTATGAATTCATCATCTTCAAATTTACAAGCGGCATTGTCATCAATCACTGGTCAAGTCGAACTTTCATCGCCTCAACCTCAGAATCCTTCCTTCCCTTCCATAACGGGTGCAAGGCGATTCAAGTCAACTCAGATGCATTCTGAAAGGGTACTTATTCCTCGAACATTGTTTTTCGGACCAATACTTCCTCCTCGTGTCGTCAGAGAAACCAAGAACATAGTTAGAAACAATATGCTTCTCGCCAAGGGAAAGGAATTACCACCTTACGTAAGCAATCTAATAAGTGCAATCCAAGTGTTTGGATATGGCATATCACCCTATCCATCGGAAGACGATGATTTGGATGAACAGAATCCTGCATTTTACACAGGTAGTCCATACTTGTCGACCATTCAACCAGTATGGGGAAATCCTGAAAGAAGCGAGCGCTTCTCAAACTGGAAGAAAAAAGCCAAAAAAAGAAATTATGAGACGCTCAATCACTTTCAAAATCAAATAGAAAATAAGAATGAAGCATCACCTTCAACTAGGGATGACACATTTCTTAAGTGGATGAGGGAGGATTCGACCACCGATATCTGTGCAAGTCAAAAAGGCACGACTAGCGAAAATAGTCACGCTGTGAGAAGCTCTCCAATTCAATCTGGGGAATCCCAAATAAATATGAATCCTTCGACAAAGAAAGAATATCCATATTCTTCTCAAATGCCTTTCGATGTTTCATCCCCCTTAAATCCTTCAAAAACTCCTAGTGCTGTCGCTTCTCCGCTTCACGACCAAAACTTATTTGCCAAACTGGCTCGTGGAGAAAAAGAGAACTTTCTTACAACTCGCGTATCACTGAAGAAATCGAGATCAGCGCCATCGTCATCGAGTGATAATTTTTTTGTTAAATGGATCCGGGGTGAAGAGGACGATGACGCATCAAGTGTTATGTCTGAAATCCCAGAGGATAACTTGAGCTTAGTTGATGCTCCTTCAGAAGAGAAGGCCCTATTCTCCCAATGGGCATTAGAAGGAGATACCTTAAAACCTGATGGAAGCATTATGCTCTCAACAGAAAAATCCTTTCGGGGTACAATACTCAAGGTTTCCAAAGCAAATGCTGAAGATTCTGACGAAGATTCTGTTGTCGGAAGTGAGTTAAAGCAAAAAGTTGGAATCAACGAGCATCTTGATGCTGCTCTGGCATCATTAACAGGAGATCAATCTCAGGTTGAAGCCAATGCATCAGAGAGTTTGACAGAGGAACAAGCGCAAGCTATCATGCAGCAGCTAGGTCAGGTTACCGCCGGAGGTAGACCTTTAAGTAATTTAGAGTTAACCGGTGGATGCGTTCCAATTTTTGCAAGCGATGATTCGGCATTACCAAGTGAATCAGACCTTGGAATATATGAAACTCGTGATGAACAGCAATACTGTATAGAAAAGAGACGAGAGCAAGAGGTGATTGAAAAGTATACCATGCCAGATATTTTTGGAACTATATCTTGTCCAAATCCTGCTACTGGACCCGACGACAATCACAGTTTTAACGTTAGGGCTGTTGCAGAAGGAAAAACAACTGCAATGTCAATACTAGAAGGATCGCCAATTGTTAGCCCCCTAATCTTTTCTCCAGATAGTGTCCTTGTGGGGAGGGGAAATGCGGGTGCCGTTAATGTGATGACAGCTAAGTTCAGTAGCTCACCTGAATTTCCATCCTTGTCAGCGCCAAAGATTCCAATGGATCTTGGAAGGCCGCCTCGTCAAGGAGCAAAGAAGCAGAAACGTTTTAATGCAGCCGGTAATAACTCGCGGTATGGATGGTGGAATATTCTAGACGATAACGAGGAGGATTCTCATGCACCTGATGAGGCACCCGACGAAGCACCATGTCTTAAACCCGGTACGAACTTTGTTGACATTCCCTTCCTTGTAAAGACAGGACTTGAACCCAAGCCAAAGAAGATACGGGAGGAAAACATGCCATTATCTCGTTTACATCCTGCGACAACAGTTGCATCTAGCATGCCATTTTTATCAGATAGACCGCCAAACTGGCGTTATTTACAAGTTGATACTATGAGTATCGATTTCGCGCCTTTGGGTGGCGAAATTGAACCCTTTTTTTGCTCCGTTGCGATCTATCATGTCGAGACATTACCCAGGGGATCTAGAGAATCTGGATCTGTTCCGACTCCGAATTTTCAAAAATGTGGTAGAGTAACTGAAGTTTTGCATTTTGATATCGTTTCAGACCCAGACGTTGAGAAGCGATGTTTTGGCGCTTTATGGCCATTCCACGACTCTCCTAGCAGCGACATTCCCGAGACTGAGAGGACGCAAGGAACTCGTTGTGGTGTCTTTCCTATTCCATCAAACTTAAATATTGCAAATTTGTTTGTAATCATTGTTGTACATAAGGTTTTGTCTCCTAGTGAGGATTTGGAAATCTATACAAAACAAATTGATTCAACAGACTCTCATAAGTTAAGTGCAGCCGAGAGAGAAAAATACCGCGAGAGAGCTGAAAAAGCATCAAATAGACAAGGTCAATTCTTAATGCCATTTGCCTTTGGTGTGACACCGCTTCTGCAAGCATTAAGCACTGAAACCCCCATGATGGTGATAAGTAAGGCTGCAACAGTACCTCTTTCTCAGTTTCAGCCTGGTTTGTCAATTGGTGAACGTCAGATAATCGACCGTGTCATGTTCATGCTCTATCCCCGAGCAAACAAGGATCCTGTTGGAAGTGGTGGTGCTACTACTAACACTAATGGTGGAACTGCACTACTTGTAATGCGATACTTTGGCTATCTTGGTTTGCACTCTGTCGTCAATAGTAAGAGCTCGCTATCTCGCCACAGACTTGTTGACTTCACAGGTGAGCTCCAAGTCAGGATATGCGATGAGGACGAAGCGATTGAAGAAGATGTGATTTGCAAAAATCCTAGTGATAGGGACTATGTTGTCAAAGTGCCAAACGCCAATGTCACGACAGAACCGACTGCTTTACTTGGAAGAAATATCGTTCCTATGCATTACAAAATCGGTATGGTAGAAGAAGTTTCAAACCCGGTCAATCCAAGAGAGAAACTAAGTATGTCGAGTAAACTTAAAAGGTCACATTTGTATGCCCAAGAGCTGGCAGCTGTACCACTTCAGATCTCACCGTATAGCGGGAGTTCAGTTGTTAATGCTCCAAAAAGCAATCGCGGACGGTATGACCTTCAACACTCAGATTCGGATCCTGGCTTCCACACATCATTCTGCAATGAGCTTCTCTGTAACCCCAGACTCGTCCACAACTGTCCTAAAGGGAACATTGTAACAAAAGTTGAGCTTCGTGAGGTTGAATGGAACGAAGAGCTGAACTCTTATATCGCTAGGTCCTCTAGAGACGGTCCTCGTATTCATAATCAACGTCGTGGCCCTCCTTTCGTATCTGAAGCCTTTACCCCATGCTCATTTTCCTCCACCTCGGTTAGTTTTCTCAGCGAATTTAAGGTGAAGCTTCCACTTTTGCTCTGTGACCCTAAGAATCCATCGATTCAACTGGTACTTCTCTTTTCAGTGTATCATGTTGACATTAAGCGGAAGAAAAGCTGGGCAGAACGAGGGAAGACACTCACGAAGCAGTTTGGTGTAAACTTTTCAGAATCATCCAAAAATCCGGTTTTGCATTTATTAGGGTGTGGATTTTTGCCCCTAACTTACAGTTCGGACGTCACCTGCCTAATTGACACAGGTCTTCACGACGTAAAACTATGTTTCGACGCAAAATCTACGTCTGGCTCACAAGATGAACTCATACTTACAAAGAAACCCGAACCGTTCCAACCTCTTCGAAAAATGCGTGGACGAGATAAGGGCTCAGAAACATCGATGGGCGATGATGATTCAGTTGGTGGAAGTGTTGAAGAGAGAAATCTTGGAGAGAACGACGTTGAAACCGAAAGCAACACACAAGGTCGAGAGAGTCGCCGTTTAAGAGCGCCATCAACATGTTATTCTGATGCAACTAACGATCAAATATTAAAGGCAGCAACAGGTGCAATGGACCAAATGTCACTTCAAGTGAGTATTGTACAAAAAAATGCTGTATTTTGTTCATCTTGACAACTCTCTAATCAAGTCTTTTACAGGTGCGGATTGTTGTCCATTCGTCAATTCATCCTCAAAATGCAACATTAACAGAGTTTTTACAATCAAGAAGGTTTTATAAAGATCATCTTTCATTTCCAAAGCTGCCTCGAAACTCACCATGGAGGCTAAGTCGCGAGAATATTTTGAATTACATTAAAAATGGTTCAGCAAGATCTGTAGCATTACATCAATCGTCGTCTAAAACTCAACAAATTATATCGTCAACTATGAACATTTGCAAAAATACTCTGTGCTCGAGCGCTTCGCTTTCACAGCACTGTATTCGAACTACATTCCAGCTTTTGGTGTTCGTAGTAACAGGTACAGGGGAGCCTTCTCTGATATGGGCGAATCCTGCTTCGACACCTGCTCTTAGAACACAGGCTTTCGCAAGTCTTCTTCAATGCATTCACTTGACAACTAGTTTCTTATCAAAATCAGGGTACTATCAGCTTGATGGAAAATCGAATTGGAATGTAACATCATTGGCAACGATATTGGCATCTATTTTCGATGAAGAAGATTTATTTTCTTCGCAAGGAATTGTTGAACCAATCGATGAAGCAACTTGGTGCATCAAGCCTGTGGTAGACGAGAAAAATCTCATGAAAATTGTCTCTCAGAAATCTTCTACATCACAACGGAAACGTCATTCACGGTCTGATTCGGATAGTCTAATATTTTCTAGCGATACTTTCACAGGTGGCGTGATTTCCTTTGATAAAGCGAAGTCTCAAACTGATAGCATTTTTCCTCTGAAAGACGACAGCACATTGATGGCATCAAAACCGGAAGGTGAGATGTCAAATGAAACCTTGACGAAAATTTTCAGTCAGTCTAGTGCGTTGTCATCAGAATTCATAGCACAAGGAGCGTCTAGTTTATTTCAGGAGCCCAAAGCTTACAAAAGCACAAAAGGTGATTCGTTACAGCGATTAGCAAATGCTTCCTTTGCTGGTACAGGGTCCACTCTCGGCCGCCGAAAGTACATGACACTTCCTTCCAACGCTTTAGCAACCATACGTGAGGATAACGATGCATCTCTTTTTGATAAAAATATAGACAATGCATCAGTCTTTTCAAGAGATAGAGAGTCAATCTCATCCGTGATAAACTCGTCATGCAAACTTGATAACGAACTAGTGATAAAGGAATCCAGAGATCCAGTGAAACAAATGCGAGTTCCTAAAACGAGTAAAGGGAATAAGGTAAAAAGTGATGCCCCTGTACCACTTGTTGGAAGTTTTTTGGATGAAGAAATCCCGAAAAAGGTCTCTGCAACAGATGAAGACATTGAACTTGCTGGATTTGCCTTTCTTGAAATGCTTGGTGAAAACCTCGGATACAAACCTAAGGGAACAGCTGGAGAAGAAAAACATGTAGGCCACCATCGAAAGACAGCAAGTAAATGTAGTATTGATTGGACACTTCCGATTGAGGACTTTTTACCACTTGGCATAGAGTCATTGCATGTAACTACTCCGGGAAATAGACCCACCCCGTTTGAATTTGTTCAAGAAACGGATGATCTTTCCTTGGAGATGACAACCCTCAATTGCGAACTCAATGGAGCAAAGAAATTTCCATCTTTTATTGAAAGAATAGATAATTTATCGAGATCAAACCAAGAAAAAGGGAGATGGTTTCCATACCTATACGAAGTTCTAATCTTTCAATGGGTGTCAGTGTTGACAGAGCATCGTCGACAGGGAAGCAACATCAACTCTTTTCCACAGGGAATAGGAATTCCTAACGAATACTATACAGGTAAAGAAGCGGGTATCTACTCCATGAGAGAATCTGCAACGAGCACCCGCGACAATGCAGTTTCTTGCGCCCCCGTGATGCTGGAGTTGATAAAGAAAAGTCTTGGAACAAGGTTGCATCATTTATTACGACAATTCGATGCGACGCGATTTCCTGTAGTTGACTATCCATCTTTGATAATTTTGGATTCTGTCATCACGGAACATCTTGAAAAGTTAATCGAAATGTTAACCGACTTAACTATTGAGAGCAAAAATTTTGACTCAAAAGAGTGCCAGCAAAGAAGTATTGACGTTAATGACTCAATTGTTCGATTCCTCAGGGATATGTTTGCATTGCTTCATCCAGAATGTGTGCATCGCCTTGTCCTAATATACTTTTCTCGTTTTCTCAAAAAGGAAGGAAAGCATTGGCAAGATAGAGACTCAAAGATTGGCTTGAGATGTTCGTGGGAGATTTGTAAATTACGTCTGAATGCCATCACTGCGTTCGTAAGATGCCCCGATTTCGTGAAAGTAAATTGTCCTCAGATCTCTCTCTCGATGGCACCTCCTGGTTCGAAGACTCGTGCTTTTTATGATTCTACGATTGAGACCTTTTTTAAGCTTGGCATGTCTAGCTTTACCTCAACTGAAAGCTGTAGCCTAGAGTATCGAGTCAATCTTCCGAAACTAAAGCCCCATTGGCTTGCTGAGATAGTGGTGGATATTTGTTTATCTGGAACTGAGCATGCAGAACAAAAGATTCAACATCGCTCGAGTTCTCTTCTCCATGAGCTCTTCTGGTCAAATAGCATAGAAGGAAAAGTCGAAAGCTGTTCCTCTGGTATCACGAGCATGTATATGACCTTTCTGCTTAAGATTCTAAGCCACAATTCTTATTTGTCGAGCTTACATCCAAAATCTCAGCTCAGAAAAGATTTGCTTCCATGTGTTTTATTTATCCTTCAAAGTGCACCCATTGGCATGCTACAAGCACTTTGGAGAAAATTATGTCGCGGAGCTCAAGGAAAAATTACAAGCGAATTATATGGACCGGTGCCAATTGTTGTGAAGAGTATTGCCGATTCCATGGAGGTCAATCATGAACCACATATCTTTGATGTTTTTAGCATGCTCAACTTAGCTCTTAGCACCTTTGAATACGGTGGTGCTGAAGATGGAATAGACAATGAAGATAGAAATGATGACGAAGATCAAGTAGCTGTCTGGGCAAAAGAATTTTTGCCATCTATCAATCAAAAGATTGATGATCCCGCTCTACGGAGGGGTCCTATGTTTAGGAGATATCGACAAGAAGAGAAAGATGAAGACGACGAGCCAGTCTATTCTAGTACGAGCTCAAGGAAATGGAATTCTCATGATGGTTCGTTAGTGGTTATCAACACATGTCGATGCATTGTGAGAGAGTTGCTGGCTTTACATAAAACTGAAAAGTCAAATCTTGAAATTTTCCAAAAAAAGAAACCCAGCACATCAGAAGTCAGAGCTCCTCACATATTTGTAATCCAAGATACTCCCAATCATTTCAGCTTCACCGAACCTGATATAATTGTGTTTGTTCGTGCAGCGGGCTCTGTGTATTTGCATGCCCTGGCAATTCGAGAAAGTGACACCGTAACAACTAAAGCGTTGACAGCTTCCATCGAATTGTTAAAGATCTTTGGAATAAAACTTTTCTTCGAAGCAGTTCGAGAAACACTTCAACACTGGATGAGAGTCGTACTAATTCACTGTGGTTCTAGGCGTGCAACTGTAAGAATTCAAGCTCTCGAATTCCTGGCACTTATCCTTCGTGTCACATGGGATAGTTTTGGAAATTTTTTTCGGATTCGACAACATCTACTTGCTGTGCAAACTGAAGTAATGGAACGTATTGTTGCTATAGCAACTACTAAGTTTTATAGGGAGCAGCGAAGAATAAAAGCCCCGATTCAATACTTGTCCAATGATAGTGCAGAAGCATGTTTGAGTATGTTTTGGAGAACCCTTGATCGCCTTCATTACCAATCTGCTAGTCAAAATCTAGCATTTAGGAGTGCAATTGTAATGCTTGCGAAGAAGATGAAGAAATTATACAGGGCATACATCGCAGCGCATGCATTGTCGATTCTTAGACGTGCGAGGACGCCAAGTGCATTAGCTCTAAATCATACCCCAGACCAGGAAAAAAATTCATACATAAATTTATGGAGCAATAGCAGAAGAATAAGCGTGCATCGAGTCATTACGGCTTCTGCTGGTTACTGTAAGCAATTCCTTGGATTTGGACATTCCTCAACATCTAATGAAATCATGGCCCACCACGAGGCATTAGAGGATGCCTTTTTGGATGCAGCAGATGTATTTTCTGCAACAGAGCTTCCCTCACACAGAGTGGCATGGCTTCAAAAGCTAGCTGAATTTCATGCTGATCGGCAAAAGTTTGCCGAAGAAGCAACTTGCCACTTTCAGATTCAGATGACATTTCGACAGGCTGCTCATCGACACGAAATGATTTGGTCCAGTGCTCCTTTCCTACCATGGACAGATAGTGTGCATATTGATGGAGAAGGTCCTGCAGGAGAGCCAGATTACGATACAGATGATTTAGAGGATTGCAGTGAAGATCGAGGGGTTCACGATTACGGAAGACAGATCGAAAAGTCAAATGGCTTCCGCCGTATCTTTTACCGAGTAGCGAATAGTGTGCGCATGAGAACAGGTGATTGGGAAATAAACGGAAATAAGCATTTGTTTTATGGGGTAACTCTTGCTTCAGAGTATGGAAATTCGAGTCCCTGGATGACTCTGAGGGAACTAGAAGGGAGGATGATAGAAGAAGCAGAAACATCAGGAGAACTATACCTCAATGCCGGAATTCTGGAAAGCAGTCGCGCGGCCTGGGTACTAGCGACTAATTATTACGCAGTTCGATGTGACTACCCAAAGCTTGCAAGAGCTTATCGAAGGCTTTCCTTAGTAGTTGCCTCTCAAGTTCCAATAGTTGATACTAACGAACAAGCTCTAGATTTTTCACATCCGATAGGCCGTTTCTATAGAGTGTGGTATCATGGAGGAGCGCCAGATGAACTCCTAGGAGCTGAATTCGTGTATAGGGCTCCAAGTTCGATGAAATTGCAGGAATTTGGGGCTAATCTATCTCAGTCTATTAGCAGTATTCTCCCGGAAAATGCTCCAATTGATTTAGTGCTCGACGATGGAAAACCTGATCAAGCTGGAAACTGGCGATCTCTTCAACAGCGAAGAGCTCTCGGACCAGTGTCAATGGAACCGGTAAAGATAAAGGTAACACCGCTTCGTCCCATGCTGAAAAATGCTCAAGAAATACGTGGAACACCCGAATGGTTTCTGAGGTACATCGAATATTCATTTCCTTCACAAAACTCTTCAACTTTAGAAAACCAGCTGGTCAAGAACTCGCATATAGAAGGGCTACGACAATACCGTTCTCGCCAACGCAATGGGGATCACTCAAGATCATTCAGCGCATCTATCTTCGGCTCTCACGGTAGTCATACTCGCCTTACTGATGAAAATCCCCGTTCAAATGATAACATTCGCCAGAATACAGGATCGTTATTCGACGGCACAAATCTAGTGAGCGCCGATAAGTTCACTTTCATGCAACCGATTAAGCGAGATAGAAATCGGATAACTCGTGACTGGCTTAAGTCATCTGGTGATTTTGCCGAAAAAAGTCTTCGTGTTACCTTATTGCAGGTCGATAGTTCATTCCCAGCGTGTGTAACCAGACAAAGGGTAATTCAGAGAAGCGTTTTCACACAAAGTCCTCTTGAGGCTGGTCTTGACGCAATTTGTTCGTGGTGCGCTGTTTTGTTTCGCACTGCTGTTGCGACAAATGGAATGCAGGTCTTAGGTAGACCCACGGAGCATGGTATAGGCAACGCAGCTGCTAAAGTTGTCGCAGATTGCATCCATAGTAGTCGAATTAAAGAAATGGGACAGACTTTACTTAAAAAACATGGCTCAGTTTCTGAGGAAGGCGATGGGCACGAGTATGTCAAGCTCAATGAAATCGAAGTACGAGTTCTTCAAAGTAAATTTGCTAAAGGCCTGGTGATCTTTATCGAATTATTGCATTTATTGATTGCCCGGAATCGAGATCAATTACTCACGGTCGTAGAATCTCGTAAAGCAACACCTGCAGAAAATTCAAACTCAGTACAGCAGCGTCAAACTTCAGTGTCAGATTACAGCCCTGTGCGATCGGGTTTGAATCCTTCTATACCCCTCTTAAATCCAGCTTATCCAAGAGGGATCGTGACAAATGGTGGTGTAGCTCCCACTCCTTCAAAGGTGTATGTCACTTCTGCTACTTCCTTTCAAGATATTCCTCGTCCGGAGCCTGCTTCACGGAATCGTTCCAATAGCGGACTAAGTGTTCATAGTGCCGTTGCCAATGAAAAGACTGATCTTGCAATCGCGGTGCAATCTGAGTTACAGCGTGCATTTATATCTCTTTGTAAAGCTCTTTACCAGAGTATTGCAACAGTTCTCGAGACAGAAACACCACGGTGGCTGAAACAATGCTGTCTAGATAATTATTTTTCAATGTATACTTATCGACAGACTAAAATTCCGATGGCAGACGAAGTCTGCTTTTTACCTGGTGACGACTTCGAGCCTGATATTGACAATGAGTCATTGCAAATGTCAGGCTCGTACGTTTCATCCGCAGATCCAGGATTGGCTGGATATAATAACGGAGAATCCGAAACTGGCAGTGCCTTGTAAAGCCAATCTGTCATTTGTGGATCTGGGTGCAAGAACTACCTTTAACACAGCATAATTTATTGCTTGCTATCGGGACAATATACGAAATTCTCAAATTTAGATTAGAGATTCAATTGCGTACAGCGTGACTTTCAAGAATCCGTTCATTCCTTTCCAACTAAAATTGTGCGAAAGGTTTAAACTTTGAACACATGCTGACACATTATCTACGCAAAGGTTTTAAGTATAGTCAAAAATTACTTAATGAATACATAATGCCAATACTTATATAAGGGTGAAGATTCAGACTGAGTTCCTTCCACAGAGATGAGCCTCTGTCTGGAATTCCATATTTGATGTGAAGTTAATACTTTGATATCTTGTTGCCTGAGGCATTTTGTTTTAGTATTCATTCAACACACATATAAGCATTATTCCATCACATTTTTCTTGAGAGCTGTTGTTAGTAAATAGAATTCAAGGTGTATTGAACTCTAGGTAGAATATGAGTAACTGAGTTCATATTCCTTTTGATGAGATGAAAGGTAATGCTATTGCTTGTACCAGTATAAGACAGAGCTCTAATTATTTTTTCTTTATGATTCTCACTGACGCTCACCATTAAGTCTGTAATGGGATGAGATGTTTTGTAAACTTAGATTTGCGAGACGGAAAGAATTTAGGAGACTTAACAAAGTACTCTCAAGTAAGCCTCATCTTTACTACTTCTGTCAATGATGTGATGTTTTGATTGTGTTGATTGCAATGACAGCTTGAAATCTTAAATTCAAGACAATTGATTTTTAAATAGAATTCTTCCATTGAGGTTGAAAATAGGAGATTTTTTATGGAAACTCCACAAGATATGAAGGTGCATAGAAACACGGTCAGAATGCCTGTAAAATCATTGGTGAAATTAATGAGAGTTTTGATTTATTGACAGTCAGATTGATCAATGCGTATGGAAAGAGCCAAACTTCCCTTTCAATTATGTTAACAGCAATAAATGTTGATGATCGTATAGCAATCTGAACAAGAAATCATCAACTTGCTAACTCTGGAAGCTGTTTGATTATTCAAGTGTTAGTAGAATGACTTGGGTTGTTCAATCACATTTGATTAATTGTTTGGAGATGATGCTTGGTGAAGCAGTTGATGATTTGCAAAGCTAAATTACTCGTGGTTGTCATAGTTATTTGTTGCAGTTCTAAGGACGCCAGGCAGAGTCATTTTGTCAAGCATTGAAAGTTAGCCGCTGTATAAAGGAGATCAGTTTTATTAATCATCTGCTTGAAAGCATGAAAATGTAGTCAAACATGGGTCGAACTGATAGCATTGTAGCGATTTTTATATCGAGAGTCCTGGCATTGACCCCGGAATCATCAGCATTATTCTAGAAAGATTTGAAGCAGCTTGTAGCACTGTAGTAGAAAATAGTTGTGTGTGGTAAATTGATTGGCCTTCAAAATCTTTGAAGTCCGCAAATTAAATTGTGTTGTGACATGAATGCTTAAAGACTTGGCTTCCACATTCCCATGTGTTATTCGACTCTATCCCTTGGAATATTTCTTATGCTGTCCCGTATTTACCATCTGGAAGGATTCTTTCCTACTAGAAGATTAGGCCACTCTCTGAAAAGTAATATATACCCACGGAAACAGACAACAAAGCGTTACCAATCGACGTTTACGGAAGAAGATCAATTTTATCTGTCTTTGGCTGTCCAACATGCCCAGCATGGTCTAGGCCATACATACCCAAATCCTGCGGTTGGATGCGTCCTTGTTCAGAACAATCATATCATTGGTGAGGGCTTCCATCCTCGAGCAGGTATGCCACATGCCGAAGTCTTTGCCCTATGGCAGGCATCGAAACATCTACCTAATGGAGTCGCTGCTGCTCAAGCTGTCCTGGAAAAGACGAAGGGAAAGCCATCCTCTTCTTCTTCAGATACAAATCTTCTTCATCAAGTAATGCAATTGACTCAGCGTTACATTCATAGCCACGATGATGGGCCAAAGGAAATGTTTCAAAATCTATTTATTGGTACCAATACGACCGCTTATGTTACGTTAGAACCCTGTTGTCATTTGGGGAAACGAACTCCGCCTTGTGCTACCTCCTTAACTCTTGCAGGTGTTTCTCGTGTCGTTGTAGGAATACGAGATCCCAATCCATCGGTAGATGGAGGAGGATTCCTTTGGTTACAAAATGCAGGTGTCGAAGTCGTTACTGCAACTGAGGGGACCTTAGTTCATGATCAAAGTACTCAATTGATTCGTAATTTTATCCGGCGAATGATATTGGCGGCATCGTCCAAGACAGAAAAAGCAACTGCAGCGTCGTTACCATCCTCATTAGTATCCTCTCAAACTTCGAAAGACGACATAGCTTCTTCTCTCACGGGTGCACAGAAACGAGCTTTACGTGCTCTTGCCGGTCGACAAAAGACAAACCAGAAACTGCCGAAACTTGTATGGACTGGGGCTAGTGTTCCAAGCTCCCTTGTAGGGGCAGAAGAGATTGAGATTGCTACGAAAGAACTTCCATGGCAGGCATCATGGATGGAAGAATTAGATGCATTGTTATGGGACCATGAATTGGTAATTCTTCGGCTCAATACAGCAGTACATAAGAAAAAGGCTGCAAGAATTTTGGGTGAGCGATTATCTGAAGAGTTAAAGGCTCATCTCGTGCAAGTAGTTGGACATACTGCTTTACTTTATCGCCCATCTATTCCCCCTATAATGCAATTGGATGAATTAGACCTAGAAGTTGCTGCTGAAGAAGAAGTATCTTGACATCATAATACTCGATATTACTATGGAGGTAACAAAAATCAGAATTCCATTCAAACATTGAACACTAAAATTATAGATTAGAGTTTTGATATTTTTCCTGTATGGTCACATGTATGTGACGTAGCGAAGAGCATCTTTACGCACTCCTAGCTTGGATTGAAGCGGAGGATTCCACAAGTCCTTTCCAGGGTAATTCATCAGAAGGTCTCACTGGTTCACTGAACCCGTGATCTCGGATAGCACCCCACAAAGACCCCACCAACATTTCCGTGACGATACGTATGGCAATATCATTGGACAGACCAACTCGTCGTAAACACATTAAACTTGTGCGTACACGTTCTTTAAGATCTATCAATTTAAGGTCATCTCGAATAGTGTATAGACTTTGTAACAATGGACCAAACTCAAGTCGTAGGTCGAGTCCACCATTGTAACAAACTTGCATCACAGAAAGATATGCCATGCCATACTCAAGATCTTCTTCTTCGTCGGTTGCTAACAATAGAATCAAGCCATCAAATCCAGGTATGGGTCTACCACCCGCAAACCCTGGTAGTGGTGAGTATCCTGGCGGCATCTCCATGACTCCGTCAAAGATGTTATTCTTAGGATCAGCACCAAAAATAAAGAAAATAGCAGTCATTTTCCAATCTTCCCAGTAGACCGCCCATTCCAATCCCGTCATTTTGGCTAATGTAAAGAGACCTTGATCGACCATAGATGCATCCATGTGAAGCAAATCGATCAAATCGTTATAATTCTGATCTCGGATACAGTTTACCAGTTTCTGACGCATGATGTACAATTAGTTGTTTCAACGTATTATTACCTGACAGTTAGAGGAAAGGAATAAAAGATATGTTTTGGTTCCAAACTACAACGATTGCTTCGTCCCAAGCCTTGACCCTGAGTAAATGTCTGGAAAGAACACAAAGAAAATAGCAGCTGATTCAACTTACGTCGGTTTCTGCCTCTTGGATTCTTAAACTACTTACCAAGACTTACTCCACCACTGGTAACTTTAGAGACTTTTTCTCTTACGTAGTCATGAAAAAAATCGTCCTGCCATATACGTCATAGCTGGCATTGAAGTTTCAAGGAAAATCTTTCATTAATCATCTGATCCTCCGACATCGTACAATACATGTGAGTCAATATCAAAATCTCTCCTAACATAAATGCTGAAATTAACTCGTCACATAACAAAGTTGGTATTGAGAAAGAGAAAATGATTTACATTTCCAGCAAGCTTAACTAATTAAAATGACGGATACTAATTTACTTCCACGCTTCCGCCGTACATATAAAATCACAAATATCAGAGATAAATCAACTAAACCATCATGGTACCGAATAAAACTCAAGAGATAGATAAA
This sequence comes from Fragilaria radians, assembly GCA_900642245.1. NCBI lineage: Eukaryota > Bacillariophyta > Fragilariophyceae > Fragilariales > Fragilariaceae > Fragilaria > Fragilaria radians. The sequence goes on along the minus strand of CAAAJI010000011.1, from coordinate 229,980 downwards.
AGTTTAGGTTCACATGCAAAATAGAAAAAGAAACAATCAGGCCATAAAAAGACATATATGCACCAATCTCTTACAGGCTTCTCTAGTAGATGGTGTTTGCTTAGTTAAACAGTTCCAATCAATTGCATTAGCACTAGGAATATGGAACTGCCAAAGAAAATGCAACACATAAACAGGTATTTGATACATCTCTGATGAAGTTGAAAACAGTGCATCCTTATTGCATGCTTGAATTTCACCAGTTCGAATCCACAGATATGTTTTCTAACACTTGTGACTCTAAACATTCACTACATGGTTATATGGTTTTCCCTGTACCTAATCAATAGTCATTGCCAGCCCCTGGCAATTGCAGATCATCCTAACATTGAGTGATTCTGAGTAATTAACACTACCTCTCCTCCATCCTTGCATTCATGAGTTTGAATATTTTCGAGATATCTGCACATTTTTACAGGCTCTACTTTACTAACTTTTGGTGAATGCACTCTTATCATTTTATTTTGAATTCTTCATCAAGATGATTAAGGGCTTGATTAAAGTAAGATCACCCAATGAATGCTCACATTATTATTGTAATAATCCACTATGAGGTCCCTTCAAGATTAAGAGGCTTCAGGATTGAACCATCACTCATTTCCCTTTGGAATTTTGGAGCATTGTAGTTCTTCTTAACTTCAACTCATTCTTCTTCTTTTTTTTCGGTGAAAATTAAATTTTCGCCAACACTAAATCGCCTTCTTCAAATTGTCTTTTTGACAATTAATTGTAGAATTTTTCATCCCTAGTCTACCAAATTCGTATGTGGCTATACAATGGCTCTCAATTTGACATTTTGCTTCATTTTTCATGTTCCAATCATCACAAGCATGATTCCGTGGGTAAGCAACAGAAGAAACTACATTTCCTCAGTCTGTTAACTTGCTCTCACTCTTGTCGTTACCACACGCATTCACCGAACATTTTCACAATCAGCTGTCCTGATAAACACTCGTTTTTGGATGATTTATCGAATGTTGAGCATAATATTCAAAAAAAGAGACTGCAGATGATGTATGCTCCTCCAAAAATATCACTGCTTGAAGACTAATGACATTACGAGTCTTGCTCCTTTCAATCTTAACTTCACTTGTAGTTGCTTCAAGTACGGATCCTTCTCCCTTGCTGAAGACCATGTTACGCCTTGTTCCTGAAGCACAATCATTTTTGGCTTTAGATCTTGCGAAAAGACAAAGCCTTGTTCCTTTTGTTCAGAAGATGATATTTTAAACCCACTTAGAAGCGCTTTGTTGATGCTTATGAAGGTACCAAACGCTATGATTAAATTCGACATTTTGAAGCACAACTTGGAATGCCCTTCCTTTGACTTCATCGGCTCTACATCTTGATGTTCCTACCATTATATCTTCTATTCAATTCCCATCACCAACTATTATTTTCACTGAGATTATTTGATTTCAAGGAGACCTTCATCAATGTTACAATTATGGTATGAGGCTGATATGTCTCTGATCAAAAATAAATTTCCGAAAATCAGCACTCTCTGAAGCTGAATCTAAAGCCAAATCAGTAGAAGACTCTGTATTTCTTAATCTGGAATCATTATTTTTGTTTTTATCATTATTCTCATCAGCTTGAAGTACTTTGTATGTCACCATTTCTCATCGCTTATCCTTATCAAACTTGTATTACACTTCTTATGACCCAGTCTTTCACAGCTACCGCATGTGCTTAAATTAATACGAAAATGGTACTTGCTCTTTGTTACTCCCACCATTTAGATGCGTATGAATCCTCAAGCTCACATCACAAGTTTCATTCTTCACATTGCATATCATCCTTAAGTGGATTTGCTTCATTGACGATTACTTGCTAAAAAAGCATTGTGAACAACTCATAATTACTGTACAAGCTGTTTAGAACAAAGATCATGAACAATCATTAGTCATTGATGATAGATACCTTATAACTGGATTCATAAGTTTTACTCAGGGAACTTTATCCGAGCATTCTTGCGATTTTCACCAACGACGTGGCTGACCTAAGCGTTAGCTAGTTCTCCACTTGCTTTAACAGCTTTCAATTCTGCATTACCCTTGTTGAATACATAAACACCAACAAAACAAAATCTAGCATTAGTACGTGAATAACTGTGGAATGTGGTGCTACTCCAGCAAGGTGTAGAATGATTCTCGATAAAAATATCATGATCTATGACCAATGGTTCACGCAACTCTCCGCATCAAAGATGATCCTCCATAATTGACTTTGGAATAATTATGTTTATCAATAGATTACTTGAATAGTAGTTCACGTACAGCGTATGCTGCACATGCTTTGTGGCGCGTAAGGATGCAATATAGAAGAGTTGAAAATTCTTTTTATAGTATAGAACAAGGGTTTATCATTTGGAACTAGTGAAAGCGTGTTGTTTTGGTTAATATCTATTGTCCGATTGTCATTGGATGTTATCGAATAGTTAAGTCTAAGAAGGGTATACGCACAGCATGAATTATTCTAAGGGATGATATTCTTCGCACTAAGAAGATGATTGTTACCTCTATTCTACGACTTGAAATCCCTTTACAATAAGATAGAAATAGTACATTATATAGCTTTCAAGTCGATATAGGCACTTCACTTGGCTTTCCACTCTCCTTTTCTTGTTTAAGGGAAAGGATCTGCCGATACGGGTACAAAGATTTATGTCCATCTGACCAGTTTACCGATAGGGCATAATTACCTGTGGGGTATAGTTTGAGGGGTCGGACCGATTCCGAAATGGTCGAGGGGATCAATAATTGTCGTCCTGTCAACTCCTCGACACACATGGCACATCGGCACGCACGACGTAGATCTGCGGGGGGGATCATGCAATCGTCATCAATGAGGATTTTATGCTCTTCCTGAGAGTATCGTACATTTGGAGATGGATTCCGTTGAAATTTGGCCTTGGCAACTTCAGATACTACAGAAATGGCCAAATCCCGATATATAGCTGTGGGAGGATTTTCTGGGTATGCCAGGACATAAGGAGTTCCTGCATCTCCCTGAGCTGCTAGATTCCCCAACAATGGCATCGAAAACAAGTGTTCAATACCCCACTGTTCGGAAAGACGTCGTGCGTGGCCAGGGCCGAACAGCCTTATGGGAGAACTAGAATTATTTGTCGATTCATGAACCACGTCGACCAATGCAGAAGCAATGTCACTAGGTCAATGCCATTTTGACAAACACCCAAATCTTTCAACTTTTGTGTCATGGCTGCCAACAATTCTTCGTTATTGATAGGTTTTAATTCTGGTTCATAGTATGCCATATTTTCCACAACCGCTACACAAGGTACATTGACTGTGTCGAACATTTCTATCCCACGTTCCACATCGACGAATGAAAGCTCTTGTGGGGTGGTGACAATAACCGCAGCCGTTATATTCAGTCGTTGTGTTAATGTAAGAGGTATGTCACCTGTTCCAGGTGGCATGTCTAGAACCAGATAATCCATTGCACCCCAGTATGTGACGCTGAGTAATTGATCCAAGAGTTGCGTCACCATTGGACCACGCATAACAGCAGATCCATCATTGATGTAACCAAAGCTCATCAAACGTACTCCGTTTCGCTGTAGGGGAGCAATTTGACGTCCAACAAAACGTACGACATCATCATCCGGAGTGACCATTGTTGGAAGAGAAGGACCGTATACATCGGCATCTAAAATCCCCACTGTTGCACCCAAAGACTGTAAGGCGAATGCCAAATTGACAGCTGTGGTTGATTTTCCAACTCCACCCTTACAACTACTGACAGCAATGATGGCACCAATTTGTGACATACCGATAGTTTCTGTGTCGGATGAAGTTGTTTGAGATGTCATTGTGATCTCAACATCCTTCGCCCAACCCAAACTTCGAACCAAACGTTCACAGTCGGACGCAAATTTTTCCTTCACAGGACAAGCCGGAGTTGTCAACTCAACATCAAAGGAGAGCTTACGATCTTGATTTAGCTTTAAGTTTTTGACAAACCCAAGGGTAACAATATCCTTGTTTAAATCCGGATCCATTACTTGTTTTAAAACTTTCAAAACCTCTCCTTGCCATTCTGTGGGAACCGGACGTAAGTCGTAGAGCGTCGTTATCAGACGAGTATTTCTTCCTGGAACAAATATCGGAGAAAAGGATGTTACGTAGTTCGATATAGCGAACAATATCGCAATTTTCATCGTTGTCCGATGTTTAATCATCGTAGGATTTTTTGTGTAATACTTTGCATCAAATTTTATATTCATTTCTAGACACGTGGATCAATTTTAATACCGACGTGATGACGTCAACTCCGCACAGTCCTACAAATCATTTAGTACCTAATGCAACCTTAATTTGTTTCTTAATCTACCAATAGCAAATCTAAAACTCTCCAAGAATTACCCATCATCATTTGATTCTTAAGGAATGAAAATGCTTGTTTTTGAAGATGAGACACTGCCTTTATGCATGGAAGTCAACAGTTTGAGGGAAATTCCGAAGTTTTTTGTAGACTAGAGAATACATGCAGATGACATGAGGATTCTTTTATTGAACACTGTATACATTGGCGAACTCTGCTTTGCATGAAATTCAAGCCCTCAATAAAAATAGGAAGAACTATATGTCCTATGATTGACATGGCATGGAGCAATTAGCAGTTGTAAGCTGAAAGATAAGTTTTTATGTATATGTGCAGGCTCCAACAGGGTGACATCCAGTTGAACTTCAGAAATTCTACCAATCGTAGAAAGTAACACTACATGATAGATCTGTTTCTATCCAAAACTGCCATCAGTACATAATATTCAAGTTAAGAAGCAAAAAATCCTGTAAGCCAGCAATTTTCCAGAATTTCTGGAAGTGGAAAATGCAGGTGGAATGTGCTCTATATTAGACTATAGAAAGTACGCAATGAAGAATTATGATCTAATTTATAATATTTTCTATCTATACTTGTGTAGTTTTCGAATTTTTCTCAAGCGATGTTCTTGAACCCTTTCAAGAGATACCTTCTCTTGAAGATTTTGATCTTGCTTGAGTCTTTCGCCCCAAATGATTAGGTAAGTCTCTTCAACTTGTTTATAAGGATAAGTTGGATGTCAATAGGGATACCTTAAATTAGCCCTTCAACTCTTTTAAGCTTAGAAAGTTGGATTTGCATTTAAGTCTTTAAATAAATGCCGTCTAGTCTAGGTCCAGTACTGGATTGGATAAATATACTTTCCATTTATAATAGTTAAGCTTCACCAAATTTCTTTTTTGAATGACTATTTTCTGTAAAACTTGTAGTAGCTATAGAAAAGGATTGTTAATTTGTAATTTATCCATAATTAGATGAGTAAATAGAAGAACATTCTAATTCCAGTTTTGTTTTATGAATGACTATCATCTATAAAACTTATGGTAGCTAAAAAAAAGGATAGTTAGCTTGTAACTTATCCATAGTTTAATGAGTACATGTAAGAACATTTTAATTCTAGTATTGTTTACTATGTACTAAAGGCAACGGACGTCTCCTTATATAGGTACACGCACACATCTTTCAATTTGGTATGTTTTACTTAGACTGATGTTACTTACAACCTATTGCGTTTGGGATTAACTTCTTGATTCCTAGTCAAGGTAGGTTAGAATGTTTTAAGTAGTTACCATGTCAAGGATAGAGCTGCCTCTAAACAATTCCAAATTAGAAATATATATTGAATGTAGATAACATCACGGATTTAGTGTCGCTTTAGATTTTCCTTCCAAAAAGAATATTTACAAGACTTTTTTTTACATTTACTTGCTCATGGTTCAAGTTTGGACCTTATTTTTGATTTAAGCAAAAAAGAATCCCTAGGTTTCAAGATTTTTTTGCTAGCACCAAAAGTCAACATTATCTGCAAGGTTTCACATAGAAAAACATGTCACGAGAAGTTTAAGAGGTAACAACAAATTATAGCTTCTTGGCATCTTAATCATCGCAAGGGATTAGCTCAAAACATTTATGATTAAATGCGAAAAATATTCATTTCACTCCATGAAAAAATGTTTCGAAAGGAAAAGAATTACTTTTTGCTGAGGAATCAAGATCAATCCAACTAGCATTCTAATCTTCCAGTTAAGAATGCATTGATTTTTCCATTTGCTTTACCTAAAAGTGACCAGGATGATTGAAATTCAAGAAATTGCTCTTGGTATAGTAACTTGTTGAGTCTCCAGGAAAATTTAGATAAATCCTTGTCCACCTGGAAACGGTAAAACAGTCATGAAGGCCAACGCCAACGCTCCTATATAGATCTTTAGGCGATTATCGTCTGCTGTGTCAATATCGTTTCGTACCAGAATTGGTTTCTTCCCTAATCGCGACAGTGCAAGAACAAATATGAGGGATGGAAAGATTGAGGCATCATTGCCCTGAAAATATGATAAAGCCATACTCAAAACACATATCGACGATACTGTGAATGCTCGTTTGCGGCCCATAATTGATGTATACGCGTTTCCTCCGTCTAGTCCCATGATGGGCATTAAGTTGATTGCGCTTGTAAGTACTCCAAAAAACCCAACACAAACTGCAGGGTGAACCGGAATAGGTTGTGCTGCAGGTAGAACCAGAAGTTTTGGAGCCAAAAAGTTGAGGATTGATGCGGCTAAGAAACTAGATTTGAAGAGAACTGCTGGAACCACAGGATATGACGATAAAGCATCAGATGAGGAGCGAAGAGTCTTCATTAGTCCTGCAATAATGCATGTTATAGAGGTCAACATCCCGCACAGAGGAGCACTCATAGACACATCAAAAAAGGCATTCTTATTGGGCGGAAAAGATCGAAAAGGCACCACATTGCCAAAGGATCCTAACTCTGGTGATGGAAGGGGCACAGGGAGGCCGAGCTTTATTTGGTGTCTCTTGGCGATAACACGACGTAAACTTTCATTCAAGATTTGTAACCAAATCATTCCAAAGAGTATAGGGGAACAAGCCATAAGTTCCCTCACATTTTCGTCCGGTTGACTCAATACAGAGTGAAAGAATCGAGAATTTAGAGCGAAACATGATATGGCTTGAGAGACAATTGTTGATAGAGTAATGAGACAAGCAATCCACGACGATGTTGAATAATGTTTTCGGTCGAGTTGAAATGCACACTTTGGGAAAGCAAGGACAGAGATGTCATTACCAGTCAGAAAGTGATTCTTCCCTCGAATCCAAAACAATTGAATGCGATCAGAGAGCCCACAATTTTGTAGTCGATTTTCAATTTCCATCCAGGCCAACGACGTGTAGTTGG
>CAAAJI010000011.1:180661-194111 GCA_900642245.1 Fragilaria radians | reverse complement strand
AAGTGTACTCACCTGGTCCTTGAATGTTGACATTGTACGAATTAATCCCTGTGTTTAATTTATGACTTTAGACTCAGTCACCAAAGAAGGGAAGCCTGGTCGCTTCTATAGATGCTAGTAAAAAGATCTCGTGGTGTAGAACGTGCATTCCAGTCTGATGACAGAACGTTCTATACTTTTTTCATTGAAAAAAAAGTGCGCTGCAAATTCTAAATTCCGTTTTCTGGATCCTTATTTTTTTCTTTCTTGGTGGAATGATTGAGTTAGTTTGTACAATACAATTTCCATTTACTTTGGCACTCTTCTGAGTCATAAGTCTGTAATTATTCCAACCTTTTGGAGTTTGGCTTGTAAAAATATTGCTATTGTTTCAGCGCCGAAAATTCGCTCATTAATTTAAGGCAGATTTGAATTTTCCTCTTTTTTCAGAGATAATAAATTGATGTTGAGTTTATATCAATTTTGCTGTCTCGTATAGAAATATAACTTTTTCTGTATCTTTTTTATTAGACTTTTTTTACCAATCTTGATTAATGGGTCTTTCACCTTTAAACTCTGAATGATTATTTAAGGTTTGTTTGTGACTATTGCAATTTCAACCTAAACCAACTGACTAATGACTCTCCACCACACGAATTGATTTGAAAGTATCCACTCTAATTGAATGATCTGCAATTGTATACATCAATAATTGTCAAGAAAGCTTTCAATACATTCTAATGTTGAGTATACCCTTAAGGATCAGTGGAAATTCAATCTTTCCTTGACTGAAATATTTCACCAACTTCGTTGGTTAAAATCTAAGGAGAATGATGCTTTAGAGAAATAATGCCATCTGAATTTAATTTTTTTTCTATTTGAATGATTCACTGGATCCTGGTGCTCTATAAAACTTTTTGCAGATCCCAATGCCATAAATGATGACAATAGGAAGCACTGATGGAAGTTTGACAGCAATTATGACATGACACTTCTGAATTCTGATTTCCAGATGTGAAAGCCCAGTTTTCAATAGTAAGCACTACTAACATACTGCCTATACGCGAGAGTTGACATCATTCTTGTTTCTGTTTTTGAATTCTTTTTCTCACTTCTTTTCTCAAGTAGATATATGCTATCACTACGACGAATATCGCGAAACACCTTTATCTATCCTCGCTTCTTATCGACAAATGGATCCCTAGGTGTGATAGACAAGTTGTTAATAGCCAATCGTGGGGAAATCGCCTGTCGGATTTCCCGAACTTGCCAACGATTAGGAATCCCGACAGTGGCTATTTTTTCGGATGCTGATGGACCAGACGCCTTACACTCACAAATGGCAACAGAAAGCCATAGGATTGGATATGGTCCTGCGGCTAGTCAATCATATCTGTTGGGAGAGGAAATTATCCGGATCTCTCACTTGACAGGAGCAAAGGCTATTCATCCAGGATACGGTTTCTTGTCTGAGAATGCCGTTTTTGCCCAAGCTGTCAAGATGCAGGACTCATATTCGTGGGACCTACTCCATCTGCCATATCCTCAATGGGAAGTAAATCGAAGTCAAAGGCATTGATGGAACAAGCAGGTGTTCCGGTCACACCTGGTTTCTATGGAAACAACCAAGATCCAGATTTTCTTTTGTACCAAGCTGTTCACAACGTTGGCTTTCCTTTGCTTATCAAGGCTGTGATGGGTGGCGGCGGGAAAGGAATGAGATTGGTATGGAACGAACAAGAATTCTTGGAGTCACTAAAATCTTGTCAGCAAGAAAGTCTTGCGTCTTTTGGAGATAGTTCTGTTCTGCTTGAAAAGTATCTTGTTCATCCTCGTCACATTGAAGTTCAAGTCATGGCTGACCATCAAGGAAATGTTGTTCATTTACATGAAAGAGACTGTTCTCTTCAGAGGCGACATCAAAAAATTATCGAAGAGGCTCCGGCTCCTAACTTAGATGAGCAAATACGACAAAAATTGGGAGTAATGGGCGTCAAGGCTGCGCAAGCTGTAAGCTACAGGAATGCCGGAACCGTCGAATTTTTGCTTGATACACAGTCAGACAATAACAAGTTTTATTTCTGTGAAATGAATACTCGATTACAGGTAGAACATCCAATCACTGAAATGATAACCGGTCTTGACCTTGTAGAGTGGCAATTGCGAATAGCATCAGGGGAAGACCTTCCCATCAAAAATCAAAACGAGATACCTAATATAGGACATGCCTTTGAAGCTCGGATTTATGCTGAGAACCCCTTGAAAGAATTCTTACCTGCAACAGGAACTATTCGGCATCATAAACCTCCAAGTGATGTCAGGGTCGACACTGGTATCAAAACTGGTCAAGATGTCACCGTTTATTACGATCCCATGATTTCGAAATTGATCGTGCATGGCAGTGATCGTTCAACGTCGTTACAAACCCTCATATCATCGTTGGAAAGCTATCAACTAGTAGGCTTGCCAAACAATATTGATTTCTTGATTCAGTGTGCAAAGCATCCAACGTTTCAAAAGCCTGGCGCTTGTAATACTGGATTTTTAGATAATTTCATGAAGGATATCATAGAAAAAATAAATCCGGTTCCATGTTCAATGTCGTTCGCAGGAGCTGCCGTGTGCTCCTTACTTCACGAAGAGAAGCGAGCTGGTATTCAAAACTTACAAACTAGTAGATTATCCGTCGGGAATCCTTGGTCATCCTTGTCAGGATCTTGGCGTTTGGGTAATGAAGCAAAAAGAATCTTCAAAGCTGTTGACTATGGTTTTGGAATTGAATGCTCGAGTCACACTGATGGTTCCTATGATATAAGTGTGAGATGTCCCAGCTCTGGATTAGACGAAAATTTCCTGATAAGAGGAACTCTTGAGATAGATGGAAGTCTATCGATTCTAGTAGATGAGTCCAAACGATATACCTATTATACATACTTAAATGGTCATGGTGAAGATAAAGAGATTTATCTTTGGTCCAAGACACGTGATGCCCTTCACCAAAATGCTAAGATAAAATTTGAAGGCAGATATGCATCAAGTGTGAAGGAATCAGTGACATCTAGAGATTTGGAAGGGAATATCTCAGCTCCCATGCCAGGGAAGATTGTTCGGATAAATGCTACGCTTGGTGATAAGGTGAAAAAGGGCGATACCTTGATAGTGATGGAAGCTATGAAAATGCAACATATGCTTCGTTCTCCATGCGATGGCTTGTTGACAAAGCTGTACTGCAATGAGGATACCCTTGTCGATGATGATGCTCTATTAGCAGTTGTCGGTGCTTTGTGAAGTGCTGTTGCCTTTAATACACTATGCAATATTGAGATCTCTTAATGACTACTTCGACGTTGATCAACAAAAATGAATGTAATCACATTTTAACGTTTAAATATATAAATACAGCATACACTTTTTCAAAAAGTTACAAATTACGGATTGAATTTTGTGATCATGTCAGGAAGCTCCTCAATCGGCGTGTACTTATCTACCATCAGAGCCGTTACAAGCTTTTCAAATAGTTGCTGCCTTCTTCCATTGGCAGGAAGCTTCATACATTTTAATTTATCCTTCAACTCCAACAAAGACATGGATTCAATAAACTTCCAGGCAGATTGTGAATCATCGATCTCTTTCTTATCAACGGTATTGTTGTATGTGGATAATGCTACACTCTGTTCAGCCTCTGTAACGGTGGACTTCTCCCCCAATGGGTTAGAGCTTTGACCTTTACTTTGCTCTTGATTAACATTGACAAGAACTTTGAATAGAGTTTCTGGTGGCATGTCGAATTCAGATATTGACAAGGCTGAATGTAAGCGAAGGTCAGACGCATCCTGGAGATCTCCAAAACGACGCTTTGTCAGAGCAATGGCGGCAACAGGTTTCCTTTGCCTTGGTGGAGGCTCTGTTCCTAATTGTAATGAAGTGTCTTCGTCACATACATTGAAACCGTACATTTTGGATTCCGTATAATCAGGAAGTTGTTTAACCTGTTTACAATGGGTGCCATAAGCCTCCGATGTATCTACCAAAGGTTCGCCATTTTCCTTCCAATGCACGCTATGGTTCTTGACTACATTACCTCCTAAGGTATTCGCTTTCTGATTGCTAGAGCCTGTACAATCAGACACATCATTTGTTAATGCCATTGACCCAGAACCACATAATTCATTATAAGATTTCGTTCCTTGTATCATGGCAATTTGTTCTTCGATTTGCGTTTCCAAGGCGCCATTGGTCCCTCTCTCATCAGGAAAGGAAACACCCTCATCCCTCAATATGCTGGCAAATGTTGCGTCAAAGTCCATTCCACTCTTATCCTCGTCGTCGAACGCGTAGAGGTCAGAAGAGAATAAGCAGGAGTTAGAATCTTCACTTATATTGGGACTGTAGACTGCCGAAGCTTTCGAATTAAAAGGTACAGGATTTTTAGGTGTTTGTGGGAATTTGAAGTGCTGAAGAGTGTCGTTTCTGGCATCATGACCTATACCATCAGGAAATTGATGATAGTTTTTCTCTAGATGCTGTTGATGACGAGAAATATGGACCTGCTGCTTGCTATGATTTATTCCCCCTGTTGAGAAAGATGATTCAAAGTGTTGAAGTATTTTCAGATCATCCATCACCTCGATATTTTTCCGTGGTATCCATCTTGTTACGCTTTCACTATTTTCAGTCATAACAAGTAAGACCTTGGAATCTGCGATTTCTTTGACTATGCCCTTTAGTCCCTTTAATGTTCCACGCACAACTGTCACGACACATCCAATACTTAGATTCTTTTGAGCGTCCTCATCATCGATATCTAGCACTCCGATGACTAATAAGAAAGAACTTGAATTTTCCAGTTTATCATAATCGACGAATTCCACTGATATAAAGGAACGACGATCGCAGCTTTTTATCATGGATGTAAATTCCCTGGCTATTGCCTCTAAATCACTATGATGTGCACTTCGTAGCTGTTCTTGATTCTTTATCGGCTGCGCCGTGTACACATGATCATCCATCATAATCGTTGTCACCAAGGGACTTCGCTGAAAAGACTCTTCTGTCAAAACTAATATATGAAAATCAATGACACTTGATCCTGGCGTTCCAGATCCAAAATAAAATTTGGGCCATGAGCCTAGGGAAGAACCTTTTCCAGCAAGAAAACCGCTTTCGGGAAGCTCTCTAGTTTTTCTTTCAGATTCAGGGGGGTCGCCTTCCAACTGACTAAATGTTGCAGCTCGAAGTTTTGTAGTTTCGTGATCTAGTGAAGAACTGTTTGATACGATGGTAATGTTTTCCGGTACACGAGGCTTGGGTCGTCGCATTTCATTTATACTTTTTACAGGAGGCAAATGATGTCTTTCCTCCCGAGTTAGAAATGAACTTTGAAGATCTTCACTTCTGGTAGTATCTCTCGTATTTATTAACGTGGTATTTGCGCCTTCTTTTGTCCGGCGATATCTTTGGATCCAGGAATTTCCTGCACCCACTGTGTCGTCTTCCTTGTTCCATCGCGAAGTCTTTTGTGGTAAAATATTATTTTGATTAGTATCCATCTGTGATCTTTTCTTTTCAAAGAAGAATTCGTCATCATCATCGTTACCTTCTTCGGTATCGGAAAAATCATACTGCACATCATTGCTACACTCTGTTGGTGAGGGTTGGTACGGATTGTATCGATGAAATTTGTGGCGAGCTGCGGTTCCCAGGGGATTAATTTGGTGAGGGAGTCGTAAACGTAGATCTTGATTCACCATATTGTCATCATGCTTGTAGTTCCATGATATAGTGTCATATGGATTATGACGATGATGAGAGTCAAAGACATAGCTTTCAGAAGGCATGTCACCAGCAAACGCAAAGTTATGATTCCTCTTGCTTCCCATCATTGACGAATAAGGTACATAGCTCTCCGTTTGAAGCGTTGCACTTGGATTCGCCACTTGATTCATGGATGTTAAACCCACACTTGGAAAATCACCTGTTGGCCTAGTTGCCTTTCGACTCAATGGCTTTGTAATACTTCGAGGTTGGTTACGCATACCATATTGTGCTTCAAATCCCTGCCTGAATCGTTCTGATCCGGCCAAGGCGTTCCTTTCAGAAAGATATATAGGATATTCTTCGTCAGAATAGGCTGGTTGAGTGCGACAAGCTGTTTGATAATCATACAGAGCCTTTGCTCTCTTAATAGATTCTATAGACTTCCCGGAACCTACACGATTTCCTGCCATTTTCACACCCTGTATTCTTTCATTCTCCTCATAATCTTCGTCATCAAGAGCACCAGGATTGAAAATCTTGCCACTCCTTTTACGCTTTCTTACACCCTGCTTTCTTTGTTCATATTCCTTTTCTGCCTTCGTGACCTCCCTTTCAAAATTTCTTGGAGGAGACATCCCACGACACAATGGGTGAGTATATGTCGACCGGACTCTTGAACAATAAGTTTGGTTCAGTTCTTCAATAACACTTATGATGATTGAGATAGGATCGTATTCCTTGATTCGATATTCCTAATGGGAAGTAAGTTAGGGAAAGCCGGTATAGCAGGCTAATGGAAAACCGTTGAACATGAACATATGATGTATAGTTTATTTATACGCATCTACAATACTCAAGAGTCGTATGTTATATTTTAGAATTTGTACAGTAACTTGGACTTTTTTGGTACTAAAAAAGTTGGCGCTGGCTTTTCTACGCAAACTTGAGTATAAGATGAGATCATAAAGCACTCAAAGAATTCAATCCATTGCAAAAATAATTTGCCATGAGTTTTGTTAGAATTATTATTGTTATTTTTTAGAGTAGAATATGCAAGTAGAAAATTCTGCATGATAATGATTTGTTTGATTATGACCTGACCTAAACTCACATAGGTGCCTTCAAACATCTACCACAATGGCTGCCCTTACGACATATCTTAAGTATACCAATGATTGGGCATTGACATTCGAAAGATGTAGAGCGAGACATTGCTACTTTTTGCAAAAATATTGTTATATGTAAACGCTATATTGCTACAGATTATGCTTTTAGTGTAGAAGTTACTAAACGTTTTTTTGCTGAGACGTCGAAAGAGTATTGCTGTGCTTGGAGAGCTAACGATGTTGTCAAAGCTCATATTCATGCTGCCGTTGGTGAGAAGTCAAGAGCATCGTTGTTCTTACCTTAATTCTGTGATTACTTTGCAGGCGAGAGAATTTCAATAGCTAAAGCAAATGAATTGATCTGAGAGCAGCCATCCCAAAATGTAACAACATTATTGATCCCTTTGTTTAATTCCTGCAAGCCAGTTTTTTTTATTTTAGGTTTTGCGACATCTACTAAATGCAAAAGCGTTTTTCTCGATTCAAAGGTAATACAGTCATTTATATCTTCAATGTTTGATTCTAAATGCAATTTCATTCTTTGCACCGAATGCCTAGACAACTTTCCAGCTACGAATTTTTGACAAATATAAACTGGAACAATTATTTTAATCAACAATTTAGCTTTGGTCACCATGGGAAGGCTACATTGATTTGGAATGGCTATAACTAATTTTAAACTGTAATCCTTGCGATGCTTGTTTCCGAAGCGGAGTTGAGCAAAGAACATAGTGATATGCTTTTGGAGATCATTTTCTTACGAGTTTGAATTAAAGCTAAACTCTAGCACAAGTTGATACTGAGTACCCAATTGTTGCAAGTATGCAAAACTCATATCAGCAAATATATACTCTCATCTGTTTAATACACATATCGGAATTATTTGACTTCAGGGTCATTTGTGATTACGTGAGATATTCTGACACATTAATTACGAAACGTCATTATGCGAAGAAAGTGTAGGTGTTAGGAGAAAATCTGAGTAGAGCATCCTAAAGAAGAGGGAAAATCGGCTTACGGCAAGATTGAATGGGGAAAATCTTAGTAGTAGGATAAATAATTTGAATAGATGAACAGTGGCCCGTACCTTTGAATTTGTTTGAATTTCTAACACAAAACCTAAAAATTAATAGGACTTTGATTGCATGACGTAGAAGGACAGTCCCGGTAAATTGATGTTCATTCTTAAATTGAATTATGGGAAGTTGAAAAAAGGTGCTAGAGAGTAAAGTTTAAATTTGTAATTTCACTGCAATGGGTAGATGTTGACTAGAGTATGTCATCTCCAGTGTTTTGCAAGAAACAGTGGTAAAGAGAAAAGCTACTGAGGGAAGAATTTTTTGCTATGGTCTACCAAAATATCGTCAAAATAGCACGGCAAGAATATACTACATTTTAGGACAAAGCCACTTAAAGTTCATGAACATGTCGTCTTGTGGGTCGAGATGGAAACAATACAACACTAAGTACAAGTAAGGTATATGCACGCTATACATTCTGGTTGGAATAATAAATCTACCTTTGTGTTGAGGTGATTGAAGTTCCTAGGAAAATTTCACCCATGTTCAGGCATAAGGTTTACGCATTTATCAAATTCATTTTTTTCTCTACTGATGCAATTGCTAGGAAAAATGTTTAGTGGCAAAAAGTGTAAATTAGTTTAGAGTCTTCACATCAATAGCTATACAGGAAATATTGACAACGACAAAGCAATGTATCAAAAAAAATTCAAAATTGTAATCTCTTTAGAGGTATATACTGCTTTGCGTGTGAAAGAAATCAGCGATCGAATGACAACAGTGCTCACTTTCCAGTGGTTGATGTAACTTTTCCTCTCAGCAAAATCTAGAGGAAGAAACCCAGAAACTAGAAGAGCGAACTGTATTTTCCTACATGATGCCTTGAAGCCGCTTTTGAGATGCGAGACTGAAATTTCTAACTTTTATTAAGATTTAAGATACTAGATGAAGATTTAACTTTGTTGAGCAAATTAATCAAAGCAAATTAGAGTTCAATATACTCAAAGCCATACAGTACTCTAAGATATCTAAAAGTGAAACTTTCGAATGACTTCTGGGAGTGACTCGAAGGTAGACTCATGGTTCACCCCTAATGCTTTGACAAGTCTTTCCAAGACATGCTGCCTACTTCCTTGAACACCTAGTTTTAAGCACTTCAACTTCTCCTTCATTTCAAGTAATGACATCGACTTAATGAATCTCAGCGCAGATGATGTATCTTTCACATGCCACTTTCCGTGACGAACTTGAGAAGGTATTTCCTCGGCTGGAGAATTATCTGAGCTTTCGAAGACTTGCTGCTCCTTGTCGTGTACCTGTCTCACCTGAATACTTCCATTCTTGAGATCGGAATTGGATTTCAGTAGATGATTCTTCTTTTCCCCCAAGTCTTGCTGCTCCTTAGAGTCTACCTGTCTCTCCTGAATACTTCCATTCTTGAGATCGGTATTGGATTTCAGTTGACGATTCTTCTTTTCCCCGAAGTCTTGCTGCTCCTTGGAGTGTAACTGTCGCTCCTGAATACTTTCATTCTTGAGATCGGAATTGGATATCAGTAGAATATTCTTCTTTTCCCCCAGATCTGAATTCTGCAACGTGTCATGATTTGAAAGTTGATTTAACGTACCCCCTTCTGATGTCCATTGGTGATATATATATGTTGGGTGATCCATGTTATCGATTTCTGTTTTTTGTCTAGATGAATCGCGATATTTGTTGATAAGGTAGTTTGTGCTCTCAAATTGGTTATTTTCGCTTTTTCCATCATTAGGTACATCATCGAGGCTATTTATCGAAAATGAGTTTTCCAGTGATTTGTCATTCAAAGGAAGCAAAGATGGCTGATTTTCTGTAGAAAGACACATCAAATCAGAAATGTGTATTGCCTCACACATTTCAGAGCTAAGATGTTGGCCTTCATCACAACTACCATCAGGGTCAATGCTGTTTTCAGGATCAAAAACGAACTGAGTTAAAGTAGAGACTGTTTCAACTTGAAAAAGATCACTTTGAAAAAAATTCTCAGAAGAGGACTGAATAGCTGTCAAGGATAGTCCCATTTCATTTTCACCTAGCTGGAAATCACTATTCTCGGATAAAATAGCAGAGATGTATGAGCTATCGTCATGATGATCTTCAAGATTTACGTTTTGATTCAAGGATAGATCAATCGATTTTTCTTGACTATTTCCAAAGTCTAGGCATGCGGTGAGATCAATATTTCCCATCTCAAACGTTGATGATTGTGTTGAAATTCCATCTTTACCTTCATCTGTATTCATAATGTGCACTTTTGGCTCAAACGACAAATCCTCAAATTTTTGCAGAACTTTGAGATCGTCCAACACCTCAATATCTTTTCGTGAGACCCACCGTGTTACGTGATTTCCGCTTTGTGTCATGGAAAGCAAAGCTTTGTTGCCTCTGATTTCCTTAATTATTCCGCTGGTACCCATAAATGCACCTCTCGAGATAGAAACAACTGAGCCAATTTCTTCCTTTTTCTGTTGTTCCAATGTTCCAACGACCATGAGAAGAGGATTGATTAGTTTAAATTTATGAAAATCTATGAATTCAACGGAAACACTAGGATCTTTAAAGGGTCCCTTGATAGAATCCACAAAACCCTTTGCGATTTGCCTTAAATCGGATTCCTGAGCATTACTAAATGGTTCTGAATTCTCAATCGGATAAGCTGTGTAAATATGGTCAGAAGTCATAAGTTTAGTGATAAATGAATTACTTTCATACGTCTCTTGGCTTAGAACAAGTATATGAAAATCACTAGGAGATCCCACATTTCCGTTTCCGAAGTTGAATTGCGGCCACTTTGTAGTTTTATCACATGCATGTCGATGACGATGTGGCTCAATTTTTCGAGGAAGGCTCATAACTTTTTCTTTTTCTGAAGTTGTTACAGGTTTGTAAGCTAAATTTTGTACGCATTCTACCGAAGTACATTTTCCAGAATCGACAGAAACGATAGTAACATTTTCAGGGATACGGAGCTTCTTTCCACTTGTCTCACAACTCATCGCTCTCGAGAATGCATTGCTTTTGGCATTTTGTGGACAAGAAAGGCTTTGCTTTGTTCGGGATTCTTGCACATGTTGTTCAAGAGGCGTAGTTGATGTGTTTGCAACATCAGTTTTATCATCAAATACAACTTTGATACCACCCCGAGAAGCATTCGGCTTTATACTCAGTGGATACATATTTTTATTAACTCCGAAATTGCTAGGGCTTTTCCAGTCCAACGAAATAGTCGCTTCATTTAATCCATTCACTTGATAAAAATTTCTGGCCCTTTCCCTGCAAATGTATTGATCGAATGATGGCTCGTATCTCAAGGATGTGGAATCTCTCTTAGTTTTGAGCATACAAGCCACTGGAACGCCGTGTGCATCGATTTTAGGACAGTCATGGCCAATGTCTCCGTTGAAGGATCGCTGCTCAAGAAAAGAGGATTGATTTTGGAGTACCTTGAAGCGCTTAATACGCTTTGCCGCATGTGTTTGTGAGTGATCTTGTATCTTGGAGTGGACTAAAGTGTGAAAACGACCTTCTCCGATTACCGCTTCCTTCGATGATGGCCTGTGGATGAGAACTTTGAGTTCATAGGATTCCTGCCTAATTAAGGGTGCAAAATGGAAATGTATTGCCGTCAGCTTTTGCAGCAATAAACTTGCCTTACTCACCTCATAACTCTAATTAATCTTCCCTTGTTATCTCGCTCTGATGATATTTCTTCGGAGGCCATTTCTAGTTCATCGTCGTCGCTGTGTGTTGTTAAACCAGGGTCAAACACTTTTCCCATCCGAGATCGCTTTCGAACTCCTTGACCTTTGGCAAAGTTACCCTTTCTGTCATCTTTACATTTTAATGGTGGTTCACTCATCTCGCTAAGCTTATTGGTTCGTCACAAGATGCGAAAGCATCGGTTGTAACTGCTTGGTCTCGGCTCAGTCGCGCAATTCTTGTATTCGTCACGTTTTCTTGACCCTAACTTTTATTTAATACAGCTCTCAAATGGGATTTTTGTCAACGGCTTAAAAGAAATTGCGAATTGCGACACGGCACGATCTTTTTCGTATACGAGTAAAGGATATGAATACTATACTGGGCGTTGAGATGGCTTAGCATGAAATCTCCGAAGTCCAAAGTCAAAATTCCTTGACCATTGGAAGCTGGAACGATTTTGGACAGTAATACTCGGATGGGATATGACTCCAAAGATTTTTCGACGTCGACAATGTCATCAAGGTAATTACAATGGTTGACTTTAAAAAAGACATGCTTATGCAGAATGATATTTGGAGAGCTGAAAATAACTCATTACCCTTTTTATCTTTCTTTACGTTCCTTATTCTGGTTTTGAAAAATAATCATCAAATGCTTAGAAATGAGAATTCAAAATACAACAACAAGTACCCAGCAACAAATATTAAGCTGTGGATGTCCGATATCAACGAATGCAGAAAATCAGAGGTTTAGAAAGCTATCTATATCGAGAGAACAAGATAACAATTAATGATATGTCTTAGGCCATTTCTATAACCAGATCTTACTAAGTTCTAGTTTTGAATGCGAATGTATAAAGATTCCAGAAAATACTATCTTCGCCAATTCTTTATTGTGGTCTTGGGAATCATTAATCTTCCATTTACAAACAAATACTTATCATAACTAAAGTATGCTGATAAAATAATGTATATTGTGACCCAATTGATGTTTAAGCGCTACTATCACCGCATAGGTGTGAAAATTTACGAAATATTCTGAAAATCCTAATGATTTGTTAACGCGACAGAGCACTTCTGATTTTGAACATCACTCAAAAGTCAAGAAAGGCTATTCTAGCCTGGATCTTAATGTAGTTTTGGCTACGAAAATCCTCCGAAGGATTCTTTCAAACCTAAATTATGCTTTTCAATTTCAATGAATATGGATTTTCTTCTAGAAGAAGATGGTCTCCTTCAATAACTCTGATTGAATGACAGTTATGTCTCGTCAATACCTTTGGTTAGGTACGAAAGTTTTGGCATGATTCCAAAGAATACTGCCAGTTACAATTGCATTCCCTCCATTTAATTTGTTATGCCTCGATAAAATTTGACGCAAGACTATTAACAACATTGATGTAGTTTATTGAAAGATTAATCGCTAGGAACCAATTAAGACTTTACGGACCTATTGGTTGGACCTATAAAATCTAAATTATACGGAAGGTATAGCTACTAGAATCTCAGACTTCAACGCATATTACATAATGCATTGTTTCCAATTATATATGTTGCAAAAAGTGTATCTAGGTAAACTATTCTTGACTTCTTTTTTAGATTCCTTGGTGCGAAAAATATGTTTAACGAAATTTTTTTAATTTGGTGATTTCTTAAAAACGCAAATCTGTATTACTTATTTTGCTAGGTAGACAGATGGATTCAACCTCACATTTCTAGTAAATGTTAGAACAACGATAGATATCGTAAAGTGAAGTATGTTTTACAGTAAACTTTTGGCTTGAAATGGACTAGGGATGCAGTAAGTATGCAGGCAATGGTATCGTCCGAATTATAAAATTCAGTGGCC
>CAAAJI010000011.1:163860-177227 GCA_900642245.1 Fragilaria radians | reverse complement strand
GATTTTCTTCCATGACTACAACCCTTAGCTCATCAGCACCTGAAATCATAAGGCAAAGGGAATTCAATTTCTTTTTAATTATAATTAATTCCAGCTAGCAATAGTTTTTTTATTATAGCTCTTAAGTCGCTGATATTCCCTATTTTGCCTGATTGAGATGTTGAATGTATGTCCTATTACATATGAAACTGCAAGCAAAGTTCAATATGAGGCAAAATAAAAAGGAAAAGATGTAACGGATGTTAAAATAAGTTGATCTCTTTTTCTCTATACTATTGATCTATATTTTACGTGCTATCCTAACTACCCTCAACCCACCTACCGTGGAGTTTAGCATGGACTCACACGGGTCCTTAGCAGAGGACATTTTATTCAGAAGTTTGGTTCACATTAATCCAGTATTCTTTGGTTTTATTCCATAAACCGGCTAATTGACTTTCAACAAAACTCTGAAAAATTCCGCAATAAATATTATCCATTCCGTGATTTTTGCTGAGGCTGTAAGCAATGTTCTTCAAACAATGAGGCTAACATCTGTTGCAGGCATTCTGTATAGTTAGCCTTTAGGCTATAGAAGATTTGTAAATTCAATATGTTGGTGTTATTTTGAATTTGTGCATGATATCAGGATAATGGATCAATTGAGTTATTGCAATGAGCCCACATTTCTTTCCATATTTTCCATAATGTTGAGATAATCAAACTCATCATTTTCATCCATTTACCTTTTGGCTTTAAGGATTTAGTAATCATTTCCCATTCGGCAGTTACAAAGCCTCTCAATACTATATCCCATCCGATCTGGCTCTGAAGTACAAAAGTGTTATTCATTGTAATGCAATTTTTCTGGTGTGCAATGGAATCATTTATTTGATGTTTTAGGGCTTGGTGGGATTCATCAACCTTGAGGGATCTCTGTATTTCCTGAACAAAGCAGGACCTGGACAGACCTTCTTATTTTGGGCAGGTTAGAACATGGTGAATATCTTCAGAAGCTTGTGTACAGCATGGACAGTGGGAGTTGATTGTTAGGTTTAACTTAACTTTGTGTACTTGTGTAGGCATATATTGTGCACCATTTTCAAAAGAGATGACGTAAAGTGGCTTTGCTTAATTGTGGTTTGGAACACTTCCCATACAATATGAGAGTATGCTTCTCCAAATGTGTCTTGGTAATGTTCTTGAATTATTTGTTTTTGAATTGACATATGAATTGACTTGATGATATTGCCTTTTATGCTTTCTCCTTTGATTGCTATATCTCCGACCGCAAGTGGTATGGTTTCCTCAACTTGATTTATTTTTGAAATAGTGTACTGTGTATACATGCAGCCAAAGTAGGACAATAGGCCGGGTATTGCATGATCAGGGATAACATCAATGTTGATACATTCTTGACTGATCCATTCTTTCCCAAGCCTTTTTATTAGACTGTGCTCAGCAATGGTACCGGTCTGGACTCGATATAATGCATCTGGAATTCGATAGGATCGAAATTTCTTTCGAATGTTGGAATATCCTGCTGTCCATGCCCCTAATGGAACATTTGGTGTAGATTGCTGGGGTCTTAATAGTGTCTTCAAGAATTTAAACCATACTGACCATTTTGTACAGTCTGGTTTCTTTTGTCGTATAAGACCACCGTCTTCATCTCTTTGGGGTATCTCTTTTTGTTTTGATACACTGGAGTCAATGTGCATGCCCGGGTCTGCGATATCTGCCAGACTAATAACATTGAGGTAGATTCGATAGTAGTTTATATAGCGCAAAGCATGAGTGCTGAATCCTGCTTGTTCAGCTGCATCCATTAAGTACTGATCATGTTCTCGTAGCAGAGGATATTCTGTCTTACCAATGGATATTGATATCTGATTTTTCTGGGCAAATGTTCTAACTTCTTTTAGCCACTTGGTCTCATCATGCGGGTATTTGTAAGACTTTTGAAAGAGATTGTAACCAGATCCTATTTGCTATTGCCATGTTTTAATTGCTGCTCTGAGTAAATTTCCGGCAATACTCTCGTCTTGAATGGTGTTGACAAATGTTTTAACGTTGGAGAGGCCTTATTCAGCACAAGGGTCAAAATAGCCTATGCCTCCCCAGCTTTTGTGACAATGAACAATAGCATTCTTTGTGGTTGATGCCCTATAAGGACTTGTGGTGATCTGCTAATTTGACATGACTTCCTTCAAGATAGCGTTGTTGTTGTGTATTTAAGGTATCAAGACTATCAATTTGATGCTAGAGAGAGTGCATCCTAAGGCAGATAAGTTGATCTCTTTTTCTCTACTATGTGGATGAGCACAATTTTCTAAATTAACAAAGTATAATGACGGTTACCACAAGCTCAACAATTTGTTTGTGAAGAGGTTACAAGTATTTATCCATAATTTTTAGTTAAATTCATTCAAGAGAATTTTCCAAATGTATGATTGATAAGAATTGAATGGATACAATAAATGAATGGAAGCCCAAGACTTCAAATTCAAGTTAAACAAAATGAAATTTATAAGCCCCAAATTCATCCGAGAAAGAAATGATTGCATTCGCAAAGCTTTGCGTGTGCCGTGATGATAGCCTCTAAGACCTAGTTTATTTCAACAAATTAGAATCCCTCAATGGTCTATCTACTCGTTGGCACTCTCTCGCCGCAAACTCAAACACTAATGGGTTTACGTTAGACTCTTTTAGCAGAACTACCAAGGTTCGTTCCCACCGATTCGCAATGTGATTAGAAAAACGAAATGTCAATTTGATCTGAGGTGCAATTCTGGAGAAGAACTAACTGCATTTAATATCATGAAGTGGCCACGTGCGAAATTTTAAATCAATTTATATGTTTCATAATGGGACGACATAACCTTAATATGCTTTCGGTTGGGAAATTCCATTCAATCCTTTTGACAGGTACTATCTTAAATTATCTACCGTTGTTTCGGTGGTGTGCTCCATTCATTCCATTCCCTATTTCAGAAAGTGTACTACTTTGACAAATACCATGGATTGTGAAATTTCATTACTAGGTTTTCTAATTAATATTTGAGATATTCCATGTTGGAAGTTTCAATCTGCTTTCCTCGTGTACATCTACGAAATGTAGATACCTACTCGAATTTTTCCAAGCTTTCTCAAATTTTGTTGACTCCCGTAAGTACTGAGAAAAGTCTGTAACAAATCGCTACTAAACTTTTGGAGTACCTTGTATTTGAATTTCTTAACTCTTTATACGTTCACTTACGTATGCCATGTTCTTTCATACGACTATTCATAAACGTAGAATGCTATACTCCGCGTACAACCGAACTTTATGTCACTGTTCTTTCTCAACAGAGCCAGCAGTAAGTTGCTGACACCACAACTCTCCATCATTTTTCATGAATTCATAGTTGACACTCAGTTAGTAATTGATCTGAGAGTATATTCAGCATTGCCGTTCCGTAAAGACTTATTCCATACCTATAATTGCCATGTGCGACTCTGAGCAGCTGACATTGATAGGATTCGCATCAAGGCTTGGTACAAATGTCTCTTTTCATGCTCTTGATGGCGAAGACTTACAGTCCAATGCTCAGCTGTTGATGAGCCTTATGGTATCACGTGAAAGTCCTGACAGAAGTGAAAATGAGAGTATTGATTTTCTTGCGACACAAAGTGATCCCAATCCAGTGGCTTCTCATGCAGATCTCAAGGAAAGGACGATACCATTCTTGTTTTCATGTCCATCATTATCGCCAGATCACGTTACATCGGTAACTCAACCATCTACAGAAAATGCGCATAGTGTATTCGAGCTCAAATCAAGTACTTTAAACGAGAATCCGAGATCTACGTTTCAATCGCCTACTAATTTTTTGACATTAGGACGTCCGTTAATTGTAGAAGATCGCGATGCCCTCCGGTTGTCGTCTGAGGCGATGGCGAGGAACATACTTCGAACTTTTGAGAAATCAATTCATTGGAGAAGAAGATGTTGGATTGATATGCTTACTCGCTCTCTAGCATACAAAGAAAGCGAAATGAGAAAAACTGGATGTTCAGAAAAAGATAGTAAGTGTTTAACAAATTCCCCGGAAGCTATAGTGATTACATCACTGGATAAAGGAAAGATTGAAGTTCTAAGCGCACGAACGTCTTTCCGAATTCTTCCGCAGAGATGGAATAAAGAGGAGGGTAAACCTGAAACCTTTCCTAGAAAAAGGAGGAAAATTGTCAACTATGACAATCCAAATGGAGAATATTCTATTGCACATACTTTATCATTTCAAGCTGTCTTAAATATTAGTTCACCTGCTGGCTATTCGCAGGTCACAGTTGAAGGTCCAGGTGTGATGGAGGGGAAATTCACTTCTACATCCGATGGAAATCCTACCCTCGTTGGAGTTGCAGTTGAGATTGACACCAGGGTTCTCGCAGCAATGATCGAAAAAAGTAGCCGCATAATTTTAAGAGAATCAGCCAAGACAATTATCGAAAGGACTCCACTCGTCACTCAGTCTCATGAAGGACATCTTCAAAAAGATTGCCATCCGATAGCAGACCTTTCGTTGACGACCATTACATCGCCGACCGTTAAGTCTTCTAAGGCAATCGTTACAGATGAACTTAAGGTCTCCGCTTCTGAACCTTCGATTGTGACTCCTCGTTCTGAATCTAAAGGCACTGCATTCTGTGACAGCGACCATGAACTCATGGAAAACGTCTATATACCTGTGTCGCTTGATGAAAGGCTTCCACGCCAAAAGCGTTCATTTTTACGCATGGTTTCTCCACCTCCGGGATCTAGCTCTTCCGATGAATCAATTGATCATGAACCCCTAGCGTTATCGAGGAAAGGCATGATTCCATCTCTTGTTTCCCCACCTCCCTCTGTACATTATACGGATGGGTCGAAAGATGAATACATTTCGCATCTTGCACATTCCTGTCCTGCACTTCCTGCACTTCTGAAAGTTGCTTGTGCTGAAATGAAGAACGCAGATCGTTCTAACTTAGTTTCTCGAAAAAAATCTTCTTCGTTCCCCAATGATGGAATGCAATGAAGAAACTGACCTTCCTCTCTTGTTGTAAAGTATGTTTCACACCCAAGTTTTTTCCTTTCCAATTAACAGTTGGATCTAAGCTCTTTAATATCAAAGCATTCGTGTAATCACAATATTCCTGTCCCCTGTGAAGTGAAAAGAAACTAAGACTCAAAGGATTTCATGAGATAACCTAAATGAATTACAACGTGTTTCAGATCATGGTCCAGTTTGATGTCCTTTCTCTTCAAGCTTGGAGAGCAGCTTATGCGTTATTGGTTGTCTTACATGATGCTGATTTAGCGTGATAAGTAGTTCACTAAAGCTTATTTGTTTGTATCTCTCAATTTACGTTTTGACAAGAATCAAGGTTTTCAATTCATTTGACTCTATCTCAACTGGTATCACTTTCAAATATCTTTCTCTACTTGACTGCAGTTCAAACCTTAGAACAACATGCAACACTAATTTAGATCTTGT
This sequence comes from Fragilaria radians, assembly GCA_900642245.1. NCBI lineage: Eukaryota > Bacillariophyta > Fragilariophyceae > Fragilariales > Fragilariaceae > Fragilaria > Fragilaria radians. The sequence continues at coordinate 171,729 of CAAAJI010000011.1, read as the reverse complement.
TTTTCCAGGTTAAAGCAAGATGTATCAAAAGAACTAGAAATTACTTTCAGTGTATCAACGTTAGTGAAGGTATGGCTAAGAGGAATCACTTTGAGAAACAAATTGGAGCTTTATTAGATTTGCATCCATTAGCTGTATCAGTTGGCTTAGGAAGGAAAGACAACTATGTCCTCAGTAACTATCACCAAAGTTAATTGAAGATAAGCCAAGATTTACACATCCTTTAAGCCTTATCCAATACTGCACCTCCATGTTGAGAAAGTGAAAAGAAGTGAACTTGTTGGAAAAATGAATAATTCTAAATTGGGAGTTCCTATGCAATATGTGGACTGCAAAGAATAAAAGGAAACATATTTGTGAGGTTTGAACCAACTAGCCTCAGAATAGTTTACCTTAAGAATTACTAATGTTTAGTTAAACAGTTTGGATTAGACAATAAGGTCCAACACAAGTGATTTATTATGCCCTAAATTTTAGAGACCTTTAAAAAGTCACATCTTAAATTTGCAAACAGAGAAAACAACGGATATTTTCATTGTCATTTGTTGTTTTTACATGTGCTTATATGTCTGATAACACTTTATCATCTATCTATATTAGCATGTACTAGCAACACTGGATGTCTCAAAATGTTGGTGTAATGTAAAATCTCTTGAATCACTCTATTTCCTGGATTCATTTGGTGTGCTTGACTATAATCTTAAAGTACTATCTTCTAGGATTGTATATATAGTACAGAAACTAAGAATTTTAAGAGATGGTGCCAATAATCCTGATAAGGGGTTAGGGGCTATCCTATCCTGTTTTGGGTTGATTTCCTCTTAAGTATGCACTTTGCACATTTCATCACTGAGAACTACAGTGCAGAGAATCTAAAAGCAAAGCTCAATTTTGAGTAGATGGAATGTGAAAATATAGTCAAGTTTAACTCCTTAACTGGAGATTGTTTTGAAATTACAAAACAGTTGTGCTGTAACGTGATTCAAATTCTCTGAATTTTAGTAACTGTATCAAAGTTGTGATTGCTGTCCCGGAAAGTATGACACATAATTCTTAACATTGCTATATTCATTGGGTGATACATTTTTTTGCATCTTAACCAGTAATAGGCATGAAATGGACAGTTAAACCAGAACTGCCTATGAATGAGATGTTTAAATATGTTGAATATCCTTATTCACTTTTTTTCTTGTACATAGAGTAAGAGACGTTTCCGATAGCAGTACACAAATACATCTCATAGACTAGTTATTTTTTTATAGACTGATTGATCATTACCTTATAACTCTTTTTAGTAGAGGACTATCTTTTTCATTCGTACGTCAAGTTTTGCCAAAGATTTCGACGTATCGGTTGTTTATAATAGGGGTTAGGGTATATATGATTTCAAATTGTGAAATTGATTTATTGGTTGGCGATTTGGTGGCACATTAATTTCCCATTAGTTCTACACTGTTAATCCAAGGAAACATTTCAATAAGCCAACTTTGACAACTATTGCGCGAAATGGAGTGCTTTGACATTGAGCAGAAATTGAGGGAGCGAACCTTCTGTTAGCCGAGAGCTATGAAGAAGGACATCCCGCCGGAGAAATCAATCTTAAGCAAAACCAAGGTCTTTGCAAATCCTTTAGTTGTATGTGCTCTATGTGAGAATTGAGATAGAAAAATTATGTCCTAATTTAAGGAAATTATGAAAAACTACTCTTGTTTTCTAATTGTGAAAGATTGAAGTCTTGACTGACTAAGTTTTCATTATGATAATGTTTACTTATATCAGTCTTTTATTTATTGTCTTTTGGCTATGCCAGCTTGTCAAATATCTTTTGACTACTCTTTATTTAGAGCTAAACATATTAATTATAAATAGGTTCGTGAAACTCATGTGATATATTATCACCTAAATTTTAGAGACCTTTGATTAGTATCATCTAAAATTTGCAAACGGGAAAAACAACAATTATTATTATTGTCATTTGTTTTTAGATGTGCTAATATATCTGATATCTTAATCGTCTAGATTAGCAAGTACTAGCAACACTTGGACGTCTCCAAATGTTGGTACAACATAACATCTCTTGAATTAATCTCTTTTATGGATTAATTCGGTGTGTTTAACTTAAATCATAAAGAACGATCTTCTAGGATTGTAGAATATAGTTGGTGTTGGTATCGCTACGGAGAGAGAAAATAGATCTTTCCTTAATGCTTCATAACTCGAAAATTCAGCAAAAACTTTCTCTCTTCATTGGTTTATCCACCTAGGATACATCACATACTACATTTTGACATGAATGTCATGCAGTAGAAGCCCTGAAAAAGATTTTTTTCTAAGAATTCATTGCATGAGCTCCAAGACAGCACTATATTCACCAAATAGAGGAATCAGATATATCTTTGTTATGCGATTTGGATATTTGAAGAAAAGGTGTATAGGCAATGGAGGGGATGTTGTTGTGTTTGTTTGATATTGATCAATGCAGTTTTCTTGCAGTAACATGTCTAGTAGGGTCTGTAGAAATGGCTATTTTCATTTTCATATTACATAAAATGAAGTAGTAAAGTGCATTATTCAAGATATCCATTTATAATGTTGCTTGTTTGATATTGGTAAATGCATTTTCCTTGCATTAACATTGAGGTGATGTCTAGATGGTCAATAGGAATGGCAAAAAACAATCTGACACCGGACGGACACTCTTGATTGATTCAACTCGAGAAAATCGGCAAGCAAGACGTATCGACATAAACGGGAGCTGTTTAAAATTAGGCGGGAGGTCGCCAAAAAGCCAAAAAAGCAGTTTGATAGAAGGAATTAATCGCAATACAGTTGTTAAGGGGCACCTCAAAAACTCCTTATATATTTATTTCTATATATATAAATATTTATTTAAAAAAAACTCCAATGAAATTCAGCCTAAAAGTGTGCGTTCCATATTTGAATGTTGTTCATGTGAAAATTTTCGCAACCTGCGAAATCAATCGTGACAAGTCAAGGTAACTTTTTCAACTAAATGAGACGAACGAAAGCCATCGCGTTCATCAGTGCACTCTTACTGACATGCGGTATTTGTAAGCCTCTACAACCATCCCGTATATGCTATGTGTGTGGTAAAGGATATCGAGTTAAAAATGTGGATGCATTCGTAACTTTACCAAATAAAGTCAAGGCCTCTTGTGACAAAATTGAGAGGGATGGAATGAAGGGAAAGTACCATCCAGATGTGTGCTCATACATGATGAGGAAAGCTCTCAAATGCGGATGCGAGGAAGGAAACCGCCCTTGGAATAAATCTGAGGTCAAATCCTCATTAAGTAGTGCAGAGAAAATGGTGTTATATAATGATTCCAAAAGGGTGTTGATATCAAGGAGTCAACACGTTCTAAAAGAAAGAGTGACGGAGAAGACATCAAGAATGCTCCGAGGATCTGGAGAGTCCAAATCTAAAAATGGGAATGATATTGGCAAAGGTGTGTCATTCTCTAGGTGAATATTTGTTTTAGAATCTCATTTCTTTAACGAAGAATCATCGTTTCTTTTTCTCTATTGCAAGGCTCAATAGCAGTGAATAGCAGTACTGATTCCGTAAAGATGGGTAAGATAAATAATGGAGTGGAAAATGATGTTGAAAAAGCGATGGATGTTCCAGAATTTGCATTGACTCTCACTGTCGCAACGAACAGCACTGAGAACATTGAAACCCTTCAGGAAGGTAAGGTTTTTTAATTCTCTAGCTCTTTACTAAAACCACTCAATCATTGGATGACTCTATTTCTAGTTCGAGAAAAGGAGGGGAGGGGAGAAAATTCCAAAGATAAAAGAGAATTTGACGGTGAGGATATGTTACAAGGATCTGAAACTTTACCAGCACTAGAATTCAGTAGCGTTGATGAAAAGGAGCATTTTGACTACATCTTTAAAGTTTTCCCTCAGCGTGATGGATCAAAGCATGATACCATAAATATGATTGTCAAGTACATGCCCTCCAGCAATAACAATCTTGACCCTTGATGCTTAGAACATATCGCTGTCAAGATGAATTTCATTGAAATCATGATTAACCCTGCCGATTGCTATCCACTCAAATTAAAAGATCATAGAGAATCAGGAATATCGCTACTCGATGGGTTGGAGCATTTTTACTCACGATGGCCGAAATCATCATTGAGCCATTTTCCGAAGTTTCAAACAAGAACGGAATAACAATGCGATTCATGCATGTTAGTTACAATGAATCACTTTCATTAACGCATTTTGGTAATATTTTTTTATGCGTGTCTGCATGTTATCAGCCAAAACTGTAAGAATAAACAAACGCTAAACATCAAAAGCGCATAGTTGCAATTACCAAATTTGAATATGATTGCTGGATGCAATGCGTATTTGCCCTTCCATCATACTCAAGACTTTTCATGCAAAATCCACAGATTTCCCAGAAGTACGGTATTTCCACCTGAAGGTAGAGCAAAACCATCAAGAATCAAAGATGCAATATGTTGGATGAATATGTTTAAAAACAGCTTTATGCTACTGAGTGCAATCCTATCCAAATATTGCAGGTGGAATTGATGTTATGAAAGTGCAATAGCTATGCTTGCTGGTTTGCACCCAGCCACCTTTTGTTCTAAACTGTTGAGAGTGCCATCAAGATCTACTTGGAGATGTCTCATATAAATAATTCATAGCTTTAAATTTACTGAGAATTGTGACATTATGTTGTGAGAAGTGAATCTTTCAGCCATGTTGAGTATTTTGCTGAGCATTTTGATGTGGCAAACCACAAGATTCACTCCACACAGACCAAGACTGGGTTTATAGTTAGAAAGGTTGAGCTCACATTGGACAAAGTTACTGCTACTACTGACCCATTACCTTCTCTTGAAAGTGTGACAAATTAATGGCAATTGCTCAAAGATGCGTTGACATCTTCACATAGCAAATTTACTAAAGAAGTAAGTAGGATAGTAGGAAGAAATACAATTTTCAGAAATAGAGAATAAAGTAAAACATTCTTTTGATTCTTTGTTTGATAAGTATTGATCTATTCTTAATTCCCTGGAACTTGATCCTATTCAACTAAGGTATTAAACACATTCTACGATGATTGGCTTATCACACTTCCTTTGGAACTCCCTATGATAAAAGAAGATACTTCAGAAATCTTGGATAAGGCCTCTGACACGTTTGGGAAAGCAAGAATCTGGTGCTAGCAAGAGCTAATGGATTGTTTGCTGTTCTCACCATTGATATTGGTTCTACAATCTGTTACAAAGAGTATGGTTTGGCATCATTTTGATGAACTATAAGGCAATGCATGCCTGCCAAGACAAAAAAATTGCAAGGATTCATCTGGCTCATCTGTCTTCAAGCTATACGGGTATGGCCTATGAACTAATTGAACACTTCAAGTATCAGTCATACAAGGCTCAAATCTAAGTTCATGGTATGTGATGGAGAATTAATCTTCCAGCAATTGTCTTGCAAATTGCAAATTGCAAATCTGACAGTGCTGCTTGTGACCTGAATTCTGGTAAAAATGTGTTAGTTTGCCTAAACAATTGGATTGCTCAAACTAACCCAACATAAAATAAGTAAGAACTGCAGGTTAAGCCTTTAATAATGATATATCTCATGAGTATGAGTCTGAGATCATCAAATTTTCAAAGTAGATATTATAGGTACTCTCCTCGATCAAAAAACATGTTGCTACAAACAATTACCTTCTGAAAAGTATGAGAAGACCACAAGACGTTGTTCTGACTGTTGCTTGGCCTCAAATATATGCTCCAACTGCGGAAACTGGGTAGGTAATGAAAAACAAAATGGGGAAAGCAAAGCTGCAAAAGATCAACCAATTGCATTTCCCAAATAAAGTGCCTTAAATAAGTGTATTGGAAGATGTCATGCTGAGAAGAAAGGAAAAAAACAGGAAATCTCAGAAATAGGGATGTTTGCTGGTATTGAAACATTGTCTGATGAAATATCAGACCTCTATTTCTTATTTACGCCTGACATTTTCTTCGATCATTTGATTCAGATGCACATTTATTCTAAGTCTTATTTAGTCGTATCAGATATTTTATCTAATGATCTACTTAGTCTCTGTGTCAAACAAGCGGTTGCTCGATTTGTGTAAGTGAATTCATAATATATGTTACGTCGTTAAATTTTAAGTTGTATTATCCTTTCCATACTAACCTTCAGAACGTGATTAATCAGAGGTTTCTTTGATATACGGCTGTCATTCTTCTCCTCATGGCATTTTTGAAGTTTCTTGAATTTCAACTAGAACTTCACTTTTGCCAAAAGTCATCGTGTAAATCTCGATGCCTCTTACGTCAGCAAAACCTCACTGTCTGAGCCGCTATATTGACATTTCGAGCGGATCAACACCACAGCTTCATATATAACAACACTTCAAACTCTCACAATATGCTCGAAAAAAGGGGCTTAGAGATCGATTATGTCAGAAATACCTGTGATATATGGAACCACTCTTATATGCTCCGATTATGTCCTACATCCGATTTAGTTCCTGAATGTATAACCTGAGAAAAAGTGCTAGACTTGAACGTAACGTGACAAGTAATAGCATGCACCAAATGAAACACATCACGATAATCTTGGCATCCACAGAAGCTTAAACCCATATCTAAGCAAGCATATGCATGGGTACTGTATAATACTAATACTTTCCTCACAGTCACATCCGGGGTTTGCTTCTTCTTAGTTTTTTGCCATCAAACTTTGTTGTGGGATGATTTTATTACTTTTGCTCTTATGGGAATTACTTTTGCTCTTATGGGAATTACTTTAAGGATATGGTAAAAATTCTTGCGACATCCATGAAACTTTAAGCAATCTACCTGGAATTTCCAAAGTATCATAATGGGAAATTTCCCTATTGTTTCACTGATTCCGGAACCTTTCTGCGTCAGCCAGTTCTACCCTTCCCTTGTCAAGTATTCTAGATACAGTATGTCAATGCATATGCTTTACCAAACGTTCCTTTCAGCCAACGAACCAAATGTGATATTGAGATCTATGCATATGCAAAACCTGTGGCTACCGAATTTTATTGACTTTTGTGAGGTGGAGGAAACGTTTTGATTGCTGAAAGATTGAAACTATTCTTGTCGCAGTTGACCTTGTGGAGCCGTGATCTGCATCATGAATCGAATCGCTATGATCTTTCTTTTAACTGTTATCATTACAAAATGTGCTGTTAGTTTCACGTGGACAAGGACGAATGACTTCAAAAGATCCTTATTACTTCCCTGGAACCTTCCGCAGATACATAACATGATGAAAATACCAAGTCAGCCTTCGCTGCCTATGAAGCTTTGCATGTCGCAGGACAAATTTGACCTTCAAGTGGTGCTTATTGATCACTATGATTCCTATACTTACAACCTGTTTGGTTTATTAAAAAATCTGTGTTCTTATCCTCCAATCGTACTTACGAAAGATTTTGATGGACCCTTACCAGCAAGTTGCGATGCTGTGGTTCTGAGTCCAGGTCCTGGACGGCCATCGTGTCAAGCAGATATGGGTCGAACGTTAGAAATAATAGAATCTTGTACAAAAATTCCTATTTTGGGTGTCTGTCTAGGACATCAAGCCCTGGCGTATGTACATGGTGCCACCGTAAAAGAGTGCCCAACGCCTGTTCACGGTCAGGTTCATACAATAGATTTAATCCAACATGACGGTAGCGATGATTTCACTTCCGCATTATGGAAGGATTTACCTAAACGTGTCCCCGTTACAAGGTATCATTCTCTTGGAGTTTATGACCTGCCGGATTGCTTAGAAGTACTGGCAACGTACCAAAATAATCTTGTCATGGCATTGCGACATCGTACTTTT
>CAAAJI010000011.1:124600-159274 GCA_900642245.1 Fragilaria radians | reverse complement strand
CAAATTGCAGTCTAAGATTCCAACAGTTGACTTAAGTCAGATGCGGGACGAATTCAAAACCTTCATGCTAGCCGGTCACGAAACTAGTGCTGCCATGATGACTTGGGCCCTCTATGAAATGATGGCAAAACAATCGCTGGCAGACGAAGTTGCCAAGGAAAGTGGATTTGTATTCAATTTCGATACAGATTGGGCGACAAGTGATGAGCTCCCATCATTAGAAAGCCTTTCGAATCTAGTTTTCGCAGAGAGTTGTCTAAAGGTATGTCACACTTAATCGAATCGTTTTGTATAATGTGTCATGACTAATTATTGGAAAAAGGAATCTCTCCGAAAGTATTCCGTCGTACCACTGGTTATTCGAAGGGTGGTGAACGAGCTAGATTTGGGACAGTATCGAATTTCGCCAGGTTCAAGACTTGCGATAAACATACAAGCCGTACATCACAATCCTAAATACTGGCCAGATCCTATGACATTTGATCCTCATCGGTTCTTGAACCAAAAGCCTGCCCCTTATACGTTTCTACCTTTCTTAGAGGGTCCAAGGAACTGTCTGGGTCAACACTTAAGCTTGCTAGAAAGTAAGATGGTGTTGGCTCTATTGACGCAAAGATATCAGTTTCGAGCTACGAAGGAAATTAACACCGAGCTTGGATCCAAATCATCAGATCCAAGACATCAATATATTGTGCCAGTGACACCAAAGGAAGATCTTTATGTATTTGTATCCAAACGAAAACCTGCCTGAATTTTCCACCTAAAATAAAGTGTTCCAACGGCATGTTCACCATTGATTTGCTATATGATTCAATTAAATTCAGTGAAGTCGCCATTCCACTTTTAATCCGGTTTGAAATAACTTTTGCTGGTAGGAACATGTCGCTTCAGGTTCCGTTTCGTTAATAGATCAAATTAAAGCAATGCTTGAGTATACATGGATTACTAGCTTCGATATGCCCGGAAGGAAAGATATTCAAACCAATTGTTAGGTACAGGCACTGTAGGCCTGCGTTGACTCTTCAGTGATTTCTTGTTTTGACACATGTAAGAAAGGCTAATTGAAAGTGGAGCATTACGAAAAAAAGCTTTCTGCTATAGAATATGTTGGTGCGCCCGATGTCAAGTTAACCAGGAAGATCTAGTTGGGATTGATGATCCTGAAATATGGATTGCCAATTTTGCTAAATTTGTTGATACCACTCCCCTTTGGGGCTCGTTGAAGGATGCAAGAAAAAAAATCAGCATTTATCATGCAGGTTTGTCAAAAGCAATTGTGACATAACAAAAAGTGTATTTTTAACCAAGGTAATGTGATCCTGGCTCACTCCCAATAAGGACTGATTTTCCCACTAGTCTCTCAATGCCCTTTCCTATAAAAATATCATAACTGGAACTTTTTCAAACATCGTACTGCACCTGTTCTAGCGGTTGAGCAGGGCTGTATCCTTTGATTTTCTAAGAATAGGTGATTGCTGATGCAGTTCTAGCTAAGATAATGAATTTCATAAGTGAGGTGGACTTTTTCTGCATTAGGCCTATTGAGTACACCCGTTGTGAACTGAGTCGATATCGTCCCATCCAATTATCAAATACACTTGGGACTAGCTAGCTATATAATCAAGCCTGCTTCCCCCAAGTCATGTCTTCTTAATACATCTTCTAGCCAATCACAAATGTAATTCATTCCCATCCAATGCAGAGCTTCTAGTTCAACTTTGTAATTAAGCTGTCGCATGATTTCAAGCTCTTGCAATCGACTGTTCAAACTTCCATGATTGTGAAAGTGATGGGATTCAACACAGAGGGACCTTAAGCGTTTCCGGTCGAATTCAGTCATCTGCTGAAAGACGTCTAAGGGAAGCCTTTTCTCTAGTTGAAGTTTCTGAACTACACTTGGCTTCAATCCCAACCACATTATAGGCACACCATAACTATCATCTCGATCGAGAGATTTTTTCTTGCTTCCCTTTTGAAATGTGGACAATACGCTGACACCGTAGGGGTTGCAGTCGCAAATTCCATAAACTGGAAGTGCAAAGTATTGATGCAATCTTGAAACAAGTGCTCTAGTCGCCAAATCTGGAAACCCTTTACCCGTTACCAAAATGCATGGAAAGCGATCGAAAATTCGGTCCTCAACAAGTCGATTATAGATTCCCTCTTTTTCTACAACGAGAATACACTTGGCGGAGCTCTGCATGCGAAACACTTGCGATGAGTAGAGCCATTCTCTTGTTATTGGAAGTCCTTGCATGGATGGCTGGGCTTGAGCATCTGTTACATTTCCGTCGCGAATAATTTTGAGCAAACCACAAAACCATCCTAAGGATAAGATAATGAAATGCATGGGTTTATACACGGGAAAGATCATGCAAGGGCACGCATCGCAGCTTCTCATTTACCTTTTGGGCTTGCAGCTAGCCCTAAGGCCGTTCTTGAAACTTGAAGTATATCGGAAACTTCCCGTATGGTATTGTCACTTTCCCGTTGACTGCGAAAATGAGTCACGAAAAAATAATATACTTCTCTTGTAGTTGCAGATCGGTTTTCTATGAGAAGATTGTGACAGTATGACATTACTAAAAGAGTTGATGTAAAGGATCGACTCTGAGCTAGATTAAAGCGCTTCAAACAATTTCCCTCGAGTGATTGCACAGCAGGCATTTTGTCGTCGTGCATCATTTCCAGTGTTTTCTCAACCGCCTTTTCTATTCGGCGAATTATTTCTCCTGGGGAAACCTGATCCACAGTTCTCTGATGATCAGAACTTGAAGAGCTGTCATCATTGTTGTGTGATCCTCGCATGATTATATCTGACTAAATTGAAGAAAAAGTTGTGTGAACGAGAAACACACCAGAAAATTTTTGCACAGCTTTGAAGTGTGAATGAAAAGAAAAAATAAAATGGTTTGGGATAAGGAATTAGGAATCGACATGATGATAGTGAGAGAGGTAAGATGGGGGAAGTCGTCAGTAAACCTCATTTTCTTATTTCTTCTTCAACCCCAATCTACAAGTTTTGATTTCTGTAGCTTAAATCTCCATGAAATTCTGAGTATGGAGTATAGAAAAGTACTGTAAAAAGCCTTTTCCTTTTCCCTATAAATTCCTTTGGAGTCCAAATTCAGCAGATAAAGAAATCTGAGGAAACTTCTAACTTTCAAGGTGGAATAAACATTTTCAATTTCCTTTTTAAAGTAAAATGCATCAAACAAAAAAATTGTTTGTCCTTTTGAAGTTTTTTATTAAATGATCATTCAACGCATAGTACTATAACTTGAAGAGCTTTCCGTCGTAATCTTCCTAAACTTTTATAAGCAAGATTCAACAAGAACTGAAAATGTGACAGAAGAACCAGAAAAGAAACCGTCGAAAAAGTCTACATCAAAAAAGTCCAAATTCTGTATTCCAACAATAGCCGACAAAGTCAAGGATGCCTATATCAAGAAAAACAAAACATTAATTCTAAGTGGTTCTTCTTACCGTTGGGTCTTACCCATTCACATCACTATGTTTGTTTATGTTTTTCACTCATCATCTGCCCCTCCAATGAGTTAGATATAGTAATCTTTTAGCGTTTAAAGGGTCATGTGAATTATGGAATAAATTCAATTGAGAGGCCAACATTATTAAATCGAACGTAAAACATAGAACTTCAATAGCCTTGAAGGCTTTCTCCTCTAATTCCCTCAATGCACTCCTGCCACAAATCAAATGGATCCTGCGGAGATGAAGAGAGGGCTGTTTTGGCGGAGATAGAATTCAGCACTGTAGGGTCACGCTCTACATCTCCACCCTCTGCATTTCTTGGACTACCTCCCACAAGCATAATAGCTTGCAATTATTTTTGATTGTAATCACCACTTTTTGCTACTCTCTGTTTGTACTGTTTGCAAAGCTATCCATTTGATATTTCTGGTGATAACTTCAACTTGCTGGATCATTGTCAGTTACTTTCCAGCGTCTCATTCCTGATATATCTATAGCCTCCCTCCTAACTGAATTCACAGCTGACTAAATTTGTAACATCTGCTTTCAAATCCCATGATAGCCAAGGGCAACTCCCGTTCCTGTAGTTATTCCATGCTCCTCATGACGCCTTTCTTGCAAGCATCCATATTTAGACTTGAATTTTGTTCTTGAAGTAAACAAAAAAGAAGCATACAGTTGCACATATGCATCAAATTAAGATTTTTTATTGCAACCTCCTGGTTTCCTTTCATTTATTTGTAAATTCAAAATCATACTGTTCATCTCCTACCAATAGATCATGTGCCATGTCTTCTGGATGCTCGATTCCATTTCCATTGATCTGGGCCATTGTAATCAATTTTGGAGTGAATTAGATGTTGTAACTGGTGTAGAAAGGCTGCAAATATTACGCTGCATTCGATATATCGCATCTAGTGCAAAGTGTATAGGCAACAACCACCTTGGCAGCCAATGAGTATGTTTGGCAGAAAAAAATATAATCCAAGGAGAGAATATTTATATATTAGATTAGTAGTTGGCGCTTGCGAAGCTGCTCAGACTTGACGAAAGATCATAAAAAGCAATGAAGTATATAGTTTCTGTTGCAGCAATAGTTATGGCTTGTAAATAGAACATACCGGACTTAGCAGTCATCGGCTGACGGCCAGATCGGTCTGATATCAGTTTTCCGGGGTCAAAGGGTTAAGCATTTACACTTGAACATATTCAATCGTGTGATGGGGGAATGAAATATTCTGATTTTGTTGCAAGTCAACGCATGACTTTTTCCAAAAAAGTTTCAGTCATGTATACAGCGCAACTAACGTTTTTAATTGATGTCACGCGCATCCCACTATTGAAACATCTGAAGGAGATGATTTTAAAACAGCGATATGAATACTAACTTAACTAGATTATGTGAGAATTCTTCTTGGAGTTTAGTGGAAGAGAGATGCAGCACTTTTCCTTCAGAAGCTACACCATCCGAAGATGCCATACAGGGACATGGTTCTACGGCTTTGTCGCTAGCGATTCGGTTGGGAGCACCTTTGGTGACTATTCAATACATTGTGGATGCTGACCCATCACAAGTATTTGTAGTCCATAAAATGAGAGGCACTATTTTTCATGATGCATTGAGGCATAGCTCGGTAAAGATTCTCAAGTATTTGCTGAGCGCACTTCAGCAGCATGGATCATCTGATCTGCTATCGAAAACTGATGACTTGAAACGAACACCGCTTCACTATTTAGTGCTTTATGCCATGCGAGCGCTCCCTTGTCCTGGAACATACTGGATAGTGTTTCGTGAGATGGTCTTAACTCACCCAGACTCCGTAAGCTGCATGGATTGCGATGGAAATACCCCTCTACTCCTTCTCTTGCTTAATCAGGATGTATACAGACAAGATTCAATGAGTGAAGCTCATATATTTAGAATGGTACAATTGATGGTGACTGTTCGCCCTAATGTAGTTACATTATGCAGGAATGCTCCGTGTGAATGGGTGAGCCGAAATCAAGAGAATGGAACTATTGGGCATGGAGTAGCAACTCCATTAACTTACGCTATGCTTTACGGAAGATCTGAAGAAACCATAGGAGTTCTTCTTGATGCCAGTAAAAAAGTAGGTTGTCATTCCTGCATGACCCTTGTTAGTGGCTATCGAGAAGTACCCCTGCACTTAGCAGTTAGTCTAAGGTCTTCAATATCGATGTTGAAAAAAATCTTAGATGAATCACCTCAAGCCGTCAATGTGCTAGATGTTTGTGACCTGACGCCCCTTGATTGGCTTTGGATTCGGCATGTCTTGGATTGGTGCAGTCAAGCAAGTTCGCCGTTTCCTCCCGTTTCACCATCAACTCGGAGATACTTGGCTCAAAACTTTCTCGACCTGAATTCAATTGCCTCGAGAGAAGAGCCTACACAAGCAGGCATTATTTTGCAAGAAACACTCTGGCAGAGAATGAGAATTCTTCTTCCCGCTTATGCATCAGTGATATATCAACAGCTTGGACTTCCAATGCCTGAATACGAAATGGAAGTTTGGTCGATGACGCATGCAGCCTGCTTTGCCAAATGCCCACTAGTGATGGTAAGGTATGCGGTGAGAAGGGAGGGGCTGAGTATTTTAAGACATCGAGACTTAAGAATGAGAAGAATGCCACTGCATTATGCCTGCAGTCGACCAGGATACAATCTAAAACTACCAGTGGGTGCCATGTCGGAATACATTCAAACGATTTCCGAGGCATCACCAATAATTGAAATTGTTGGATTATTTCCCGAAGCATCTCGCGTTTCTGATATCAATGGCCAGCTTCCTTTGCATATCGCAATCGATACGGCTCGATTGAGTGGACTTTATGACTGGGATGTCTTCAAATTGCTTTTAAATCTATTTCCAGAGTCATTGGAAAGGCGTGATGGAAAGTCAAAATTGTTCCCTTTTATGCAAGCCGCAGTGGATAGTGAGCACTGCTTGGATATTATCTATTTAATTCTATTAGAAAATCCAGCAATATTGAACGACACCATTTGCTGTGGATCCTCCAGAACTGAAAAGAAGGAATAATATAGTTTTAAGGTTATAAATTCAGTATTCAACAGAAGAACATGATTGTACTCTTTGGCCCGCTGTTGTTGCCTCTTACATTGTGGGAGTAAATCATTAGATAAGAATGCTCATATTCTAATCTCTGATGAGAAGATTATCAAAGGTGAGGTCTTCAAAATCTAAATTCACACGCACACAAATCTTATAGTAGGAATCAGGATTTAAAAAGTTCTGAAACTTGACTGAACTTGCTATGGAATGCAGTATTCACTCTTTCCAATCATTATCAACTATTTACTACTAAAAGAGCTTTGGTCCATGTTATAACAGCTACCTTATACTTCACTTATACTGCCTGTGAAATAAATATCAAAAACGTTAACGTCCTCTTTTCTGCATTGACGTGTACTGGTGGGATTTGCTTATTTGAAGTGAATGTAATTAAACATCATGTTCTTGTTTAGAACTATTTTCTGATTCATGACGGGTTTTGTGAATTGCTTCATGAGGTGCAATGCTACCGAAATTCAACATTGTTTCTCATTAGTTTTAGAACAGAAAGTAGTACATTTCACATAGCTCTTCTGCTAAATTCATGTACACTAGATCTCAAAAGATTTTTCATGTACTCCAATGACTTAAATGATTGGGATATGCAAGATTTTGAGAATATCATGATTGATCTCAAAGGGAACAGACTAACTTCTATCTTAGGTCTTTAAGTTGATCCCAATCCATTTCTACACTTGGTTCCATTGTTCATATTAGACGAATCCTAAATTCAGTTAACATTTATAGCCTAATATTGTGTATATAACCCTTTGAGCACTCAAATAGTCAAATTGAGTCAGAACTGGGAACGGAGACAATTTTCGTAACCTTCTTGCACTAAATTTTTTTATGATATTTAGACCGAAATTGATACACGTGTTTTTAATTTCAAAAGCGGATTTCCTTCGAGTCAATTTCTAAAGAAACAAGCATTTGTCAAACGGTATCACCAATATCTAGACAGCAAAGCGGTTTCTTTTCTAACTTTTCAACCAAGAAGAAAGATCTCTCAAGGATTAAAAATAAGGCAGAGAAAGTTGGATGTTTTTCAAGTTGAATATCTTGACGAAATCAAACAGAAAAATTGAGCTGTGTTGGTTGTATCAAATTGATGTTGTGTGTTGGTTGTATAATGCTGAATTTATTGCATGCTTTTGAGTATTAGCTTCGGATCTTGAATAATAGATATTTGTTTTACTTGTATTGAATTCTCAAGATATATTTTTTCTAGGTTCAATGATGGTTGGTCACTTTTTGATGCATTTTGATGAGCTGGATTTTAGAAGATGTTTTGAAGTTAGCCTTTACTTGTTGTTTGTTTGACTTTGATTAAATGCATGCATAATAGGTTAGGAGATGCTGTTTGACCATTTAATGAAAAATGATTGAATAAAATAAAAGTATATTAAGACATATAAAGTCACCTCCGTGATTTCATGGCAGGCCCACGGTTGGTCTCCTCACGTTCTTTACATGAAATTGAAACTGATCATGTCCTTGGAAGTAAACCAATTGAAAAAAGTAGGAAATTAACCAGGATTGTTGATACCTCAATTTTTTTAGATCGAGCGAAAGATTTTTAGGTATGAATTTTTAGGAGCCAAAAAACGACGGACATAACGAAAATTCAACGTTTTATCAAGGTGGATAGAGTTGCCGACAAAACAACTCGAACCATCAATGTAATGGAAACTTACATTGATTCCAACAAGAATTCACTGTTGATGTCAAATATTGATGGGAATCAAAAGATTACCGTATCTCAGAGTTTTCTCTTAATCTTGTATCTTTTAAGCACGGCTGCTTGTGGGATACAACTTTGGCAGGAGACAAGAAAAGATCCTAGTTCGTTTGCTCAAGACGAAGAGCATGCAGGCACAAATATTAGGGAAGGCAACGAAAGAAGTGCAGGAGATGCCACTCGTGCTTCAGTAAGTTTTTTAAGAGTATCGCATTATTTCGAACTTTGCATTGTTCTGATCCTTTTGAGTCTACCGAAGTTTTTTTTTCACTTGTGTGTGGCGTTGACGTTACGATCAGTTTTGTTACCGATTGAAATCATGGAGACTTCCTCATTTTGGAAGTTAATTGCTGTCACTTTACCAGACATAACTTTTGCGTTGGCATGGACACTGATAGTTTCCTTTTTCGCCCAACTCGTGGCAACTGTTTCCGGATTCACTGTCTGCAGACTAAGATGGAGCGCTGTCGTGCTTATGGCAAGTTTCACATATATCATCTTGGTACTAGTTTGTCTATGGCGCAGTGACTTGGATATCCTACTTTACGGGCTATTCTGCGTTTGGTACGGATCGCTGTTTTGCACTATTCTTTACGTCGGTCCTCGATTGGTATCTATCTTGAAGCCAAATCTGACAGTGAGATCTGGACTGGCGATTCGACTTGTATTATGTACAATTATTTGTTTGCTCTCATTTTTCGCTAGATTGATTTTCCTGATTTTTCGGATGATTCGAATTTCTTATGTATCTACTTTCTGGATTTCTTACGGTGCAATTGAACTGTTCCCTTCCATTGTTATTCTTGCAATGATGTACTCTACCCGTCCCCAAAAGGGATCTCTGTCGCAGAATTCCCTAGCTGAGTCCACTCAGAACACTTCTCGCCCAGAGAATATCTTAAAACGAGTTGAGAATGTTCCACTCATCAAGACAAACGTGACGTATGGTACTTCTGTACATGATGTCCCAACATGACTTTCATCCCAGCGCCTCACTTAATTAGATTTGTAATTTTGAACTTAACGTCAGTTCTTGTCCAACACCAAATTACTCTCATAAATGTAGTTTGAGTTGACTTTATGAATTATCTCATCCTCTCTTTGCTGAGGGAAAGAGTTAATTCACATCAAAGTATATACTTCGTCCTCAATATTCAACCTAGCAGTGCAATCATTGTGCCGGGTTAATCCAAAACCTGAATGCGCTATCAATAAAAGAGTTACCTCAGAAATTGCTAAAGTAGCAGCGATAAAAAGCAAGTGCAGTTCAAAAGATGACATTCATAAAGATTTTTGAATGGATCTCAAAGAAGTTACTGAAGGAGCCCAAAGCACAAGTCACAAAAGACCACAAAGCCTTATAAGGACATCAATTATCAATCGTGAAATGACTTATTTAAAATTGATGAGATGAACAGCCTGAATGAACAAAACGTAGAAATCACTTCCATTAAAAATTACAAGCAATTTAAGCTGAAATGTATGTAAGACGATGGAAAGTGATCAGGGCAAAAAGTTGCTAGACTAGTTCATATGAATGTGCTAAAGATGTGGTGGTACTGGATATCAAGCCAATGCATGTAAAAAGAAGGCTGCAGGCAACAAGAAAGGGTTCAAAAACTTCAAATTTCTTGGTAAGGGCAATATCTGTTGACGTTGAGGCTATGTCAACAAATGCTGTAGGGAAAAGGAGGAAATCAAGAATAAGAGACCAAAGTGTTGGGGCAGAAAGCAGTGACAACAACAAAAGAAGAAAAGAAGATTGAATATGTATGAACTTCCAAAGATAGCATGAAGTTTGAGGATCCTACTATTTGGGTGGCTGATACTGGAGCTACTGTGCATTCTATACCCCATTGAAGCCCGTTGGCCAACTGCTACCCTGAAGATGAAGACACCATTCCTGTCATGGGAAAGCCACCATTGTTGGAACTGTCAAAAGAAGTGGTAAAATTCAAGATGCTATCAGGTTATTGGATGTGATATATATTTAATCAGCTGCAAGTACAACCTGTTGAGTCTAACGAAAGTGAAAAAGTCAGGCTGGAAGCTTGAAGGTGGTGAACTCCATGCCTTTGAGTAATAGTAACAGCAAACTTCTATACCCCGTTGAAGCCCGTTGGCCAACTGCTACCCTGCAGATGAAGTCACCATTCCTGTCATGGGAAAGCCACCATTGTTGGAACTGTCAAAAGAAGTGGTAAAATTCAAGATGCTATCAGGTTATCGGATGTGATATATATTTAATCAGCTTTAGGTACAACCTGCTGAGACTAACGAAAGTGAAAAAGTCAGGCTGGAAGCTTGAAGGTGGTGAATTCCATGCCTTTGAGTAAGAGTAACAGCAAACTTTGACATTAAAATTCACACCACAAAAGGAGCATTGTTTGCCGTGAAGCTGCATCAACGTTTTGAAGTGTCACGATCAGTTGAAGATGAGGCAATGTTGATTAAAAAAATGACGAATGGTGAAGCAAACTAGGTCATTTTTCCAACCAGTCGACCTAGGAAATTGCAAAAACTCTTGGCTGGCATCTTCATGGGGACTTTGAAAAGTGCTAAGATTGTGCAATTGGAAAAGGTAGGCAAAAAATATAAACGGAAAGAGCAATAACATGGTTGCCGAAAAATTGGTGAACGATGATCAAGAGAAGCAAGATTCGGTGATCGACGTAGAATTAACGCTAAAACAGTACTGGAGAAACTAATTCAACGAAACAATGATCAAGGCTACCTTTAAATGGAAAGCCAATTAAGCATATATGATTCAGGCAAGAATTGGGAGCGTATGAAAAATGCCGGTTCAATTTGAATTCACAAAAAGGCATACCACAAAAAATATCTAGCAGAAGTTGCATTTGCAACGAATGCTGGTTGTGGGAGGGCGATGAGTGCTGCTGAGTCCTGATGGGCTCCCAAAGTATTATCTTGAAAATGTTTGGAGAGACGGTTTTCAAACTGCTACTTATTTAAATGGCTGTACAATGGTTGAACTTGCAATTGAAAAGTTTACACGTTCGGGAAAATGATTCAATCAAAGTAAAAATAATCAACAATTTATGCCCTAACATCAAATCCTTGTCAACAACATGGGCTATGAAGAAAAAGGCTAATGGGAAACTTAGAGCTATAATTATAGCGCGAGGTTTCCTATAGGAAGAAGGCTTTGTTTTTGTTGAGATTCTGCAGTTGCACCTATCTCAAATGAAATCACCATGAAAATTGGTATGGTTGTGCATGCACTTGCCAATTGGGAAGGACATGCAATTGACACTAATGCTGCATTCCTAAACGGTAGATTCAATTATGGCAAAGAAATGTATCTTCAGATACCACATGGTTCTTAACCTGAATATGACTCAGATGGTGTTTTTTAAATTCAGCAAACGACTTACGGGTCAAAACAGACTGCAGTTTCTCTTTGGCACAAGCTACTGATGACATTCAAGACAAGGGTTTTCAAGTGCAGCTTTGCAGATCCAAAGTTATGCTTTGAAAATTCGAGAAATGAAGTTGTCATTTAGATTACTTGGGTCTACTCATGGCTGATGAAGATGAAGAAAGCAAGTACAAAATATGATGCATCAATTCTTTGAGTGTGAAGATGTAGGAGAAATGAAGGAATGTGTTGGATGCAAAATTGTAAGAAACAAGGCATAGAAGACTTTAAAGATACTACAGTTGGTCTTAGTTTGAAATTTTGAAGATGTGTTCAATGTAAAGTCAGATCCAAGGTTGGAAGCACCTGCTTCACATGGAAACGTATTTGTTCCTGGAGGCTTGGATGGTTAGATGAGCCCAGAAAAAGAAAAGATCTATTGTTCAGGAGTTGGAAAGTTGTTTTATTGTCTAAGTGGAGTTGACCAGACATTCAGAATATAACTAGGGAGTTATTCAGGTACTTCCTAGCCACAACGTTGGCACACAATAAAGCAATGAGAAGGGTGATGCCATTTTGCTTGAAAACTTGGAATCAATCACTTTATATCAAACCAAAAGGTGAGTGGAATGGCGATTCGAGCAAAAGAATCACATTGAAATTTCTGAAATTATGGATTCACCAAGGATATGCAAACAAGAAAAAGGATACACAGATATGCTGCTTTTCTTAACGGAACCCTAATTATAGCAAAAAGTAATACGCAAGAATGTGTGGCAGAATCTATGGGTTTAACTGTTAAGTCTCCAATGAAAATCAAAATGGACAACAATGGAGGCAAATGGTTCACATGACTCTTGTTCAAGTTTTCAACTGTTCATATTCAATTTCACTTCTTAGGCAATATTAGCCAATTATTAACAAGATGAAAACATGCCAAGATTGAGTAATCCAGCTAAATACTTTTGCATACAGGAAGGTATGTTGAATTGCTTTTGAAAGGTAAACTGCGGAATTCTTCTTCCTAAAAAGACTCAAAGAGTCATGAAGATCAGAATAAATCCCATCCAATGAAGACTTCAAGCAAATCTGCAACATAACACTATGTTGCATGATTTCGTACAACTTTTGTCTCCATGAAAACAATGAAGAATTTTGCTTACAAAATCATTGTAAATGACAATGGGAATTACAATGGAAGTGACAATATGAATAACATACCAAATGAGGATACAAATGAGGGAACGAAAATGGAAATACAGGCTCAACAATACTTTGTGAGAGGATAAAAGGCAAGAGTATTGAAATAAAGATGTCATTACTTATGTTTTCTTTTGTTACTTAGTACTCTGGTACTACCTACTGATGTAATTGTTGCTCCCGCCAGCTCCGGAATTTGGGCTGTGATTCCAGTAGAAATGACTTACAGAAATAGTGTTAGTCGTTGATACATTACTAGCGCCCCAAATCAGCATGAAAAAACTGTAACTTACTCTAAGTGCCATAATGGCCAAAGCGTCCCAAATGAATCTTTGGAGATCGCAGATCATCCCTTATTTTATAATTGCAAGTCTTTACGGGTATATTCTAATACTTCATCAAGCTCTTCGTGATGTCGTAGAAAAAAGCGAAAGACGTTTGTCAAAGCAAAGTCTCATATCCGACACAAAACTACCAGTGCTAGGAAAGAACATTGAGGATAAATTGTCAAAACTTCAAAAAGTGTCGGAGATTTGGATGGAACGTATTTCTCATTTGGAAACGAAGTTGAATGCTTACTTAGCATTCAATAGCGATCCTTTTGAATGGACAAATACGCCGGCAACTTGCCAAAATATGACAGCTCTTCATGAATACTGTGATTTCCCTGGTTGTCGTTTGGACACTATGTACATATGTTTAGACGATATTGCTTTCAACAACTGCACAGTATATGACTTTGGTCTCAGGGAACAACCCTTCTTTGGTTTCATACTCTCCCGTTCTCCTTTCCGGTGTCATGTGCACGCTTTTGACCCTTCTCCGATTACCAAGAAATGGTTTGAGACAAACAAACAATGGTTAGACAATCCTTACTATCACTACTATCCTTATGGGGGCGGAGGAGCAGATGAAACCATATCTTTGCGAGAATATAACTGGGAACAAATTAGTATATATTCATACCCACATTATGTTGTCGCTAATCCCCGAAATTGTACAAATTCTCACTGTCGATTCCAAAAGTTTCCGCCGCAAAAGGTGCATCCACTTCCAGTTCGGAGTCTGGAAAGCCTTATGGCCGAACTTAAGCACGATTGGGTAGACGTGTTAAAACTTGACGTGGAGGGTTCTGAGTATAGGATTTTGGAAGGTATGATTGATGGTGGATCGTGCCGTAAAGTTCAACAAATGACGTTAGAATGGCATCACTTTGACTATGATGTACGATACGGAGCAAGCTCAGTTCCTATTCTAAATGTCTTTTCAAAACTCTTGAAGGAAAAATGTGGACTCGAACAGTTCCGGCTTCATGACACTACGGGATGGCCTTCCAACGAAGAGTTGTACATCGATATGAAACTAACCTTAATGTACAACTTAGCTTCATTTCGAAGAGTGTCAAAACAGGTTTAGAAGAAAGATTTCAGAAACATCTCTAGCAATGTTGCTATTAGCCATGAACCGTGTATTCAGAATGGGGAAAAGAGAATTTTTTTGTATCGTATTCCACGTCAATCTTCCAATCCAAAAGGACACATTTCATTCCTAGAAGGATGTATTTATAGTCTTCATACACAACTTCCATGATTGTTTCAGTAAAGCAAAAGAAAGAATTCCATGAGGTCATTACACCATTGAAAAATGCTTATCTCTAGTAACAAATGATCATGACAAGAAATATACTGATTGATATCTTTGCCAACTGGCTAAAGCATGTAGTGAAAAATCAAGGGAAATGCGCCATTGAGACTGTTGCTGCAATGAGAAAGGCAATCCAAATTGAGAAAATGTGTTGATGAAGGCTTGATGGATGGACTGCATGACGTGGAAATTGGATTCCCAATCCTTCAAAATGTATATATATATAGATGAATTAAATTAGTAACAAGGTGTCATTCATTGTTGGAGACAATGCTGAGATGTATCAAAATGCAAGTCTTAAGTAGGATTTGTGAATCCAGATGACAACAGTGTCGGTTGAAAACGAATTTGTTGAGTGTCACCATATACATTGAGATGTAGGAGGGTGAATCGTTCATTCCAATAGGAGATGTAGATTCTGTTGATAGTTTTTAGTAATCTTCCATAATAATTCCATTTGTGTTGGTAAAGTAAGGACTTTATTCATAATAGAAATTCTCAAGCCTTCCAGC
The DNA here is from genome assembly GCA_900642245.1 of Fragilaria radians. Taxonomy (NCBI): domain Eukaryota; phylum Bacillariophyta; class Fragilariophyceae; order Fragilariales; family Fragilariaceae; genus Fragilaria; species Fragilaria radians. The sequence goes on along the minus strand of CAAAJI010000011.1, from coordinate 144,214 downwards.
AAGCTTCAAAGGTAGAAAAGGATTGCTTATGAGATTTGGATAGATATTGGAATTAGGATCAGATAGTAGAGCAGTGATACTTCCAACATTTGATGGAAATAAGGCCAAGTTTGAAGCATGGTTTATGTAAATGAAGGCATATGCAAATGTGCATGGATTTGAGACAACATTCTCAAAGGAATCCGTGCTTTCAGAAAGAGAAAACAATGAGCTGGATGAATCTAGTAGAGAAGGAAAGTTGGGAGTCATGGCAAAAAGGAGGAATGCCACAGTTCTAGCATGTTTCATAAATGGCTTTTTTGACAGAAGGGATGCTCATGATTTTATATCAGGCTATGACACCTGAGTGGCCAAGTGGGTTGGCATATCAAGGAATTGAGACACTCACAAGAAACTTTAGACCTGTTGACCTGATATCTAAAATTGAATTGAGAACAGAATTGAATAATATAACAATGCAGAAAAAGGATAAACCCTTGGATTTGTTTGAGAAAATTGCCAGTGTTAAGAACCGTTACAATTGTTGGAACAATGTGATTTCAGATGATGAATTAATGGCAGTTGTGAAAGGAGCAGTACCAGTTGAATACCAAGGATCACTTCTGTATGAACAAAAAGGAAATAAAATGATATTGGATGATTTGCATGAAGTCATGGAATGCTTACATTGGCAAATTTATGGATCAAAATTCATTAGTGAGGTTGAAGGAGGAAGTGAAGTTGCTCTAACAACTTTTGTAGGAACATGTTTCACATGCAAGAGAAAGGGACAAAAAGCTAGTGCCTTTCCTAAGAAAGGTAAAATGAAAAATGAAAAGAAAATGTCTTCTGAATCATATGGTCATTGATGACAGGTTGTTTGCCAGTGCAAGTATGCAATAAGTTTGTTGAGGAGATTTTGAGTTGTTTGATTTGAACATTATACCTGAGCAGCATTTCAATTGTTTGGCAAAGCAAAGCTATTGAAGCAGGATGGACTCCATGTGGTGATAAAAATGCAATGTGGTTCACTAAAGGAAATCAAACCATTAAATTTGATATTGAAATTCGCACCAAGAATGGATGCATCTTTGGGATTTATTTGAAAAGGAAAGTTGAAGTAAGCGCAAGGCAGGTGGAAAAATTCAGGATATCTATAAATCAGGCGCATGAGCGATTAGGACATGTCAGTGAAGAACTCACAAGAAAAATAAGCCAGGATTTTGGATGGCAAATTTCAAAGGGACCAATAAATGTTTGCAACGCATGCTCTGTGGCTAAGGCAAGACAAAAGAATTTGATTAAGGCAAGCTTACAAGTGCAATCAGATAAGCCAAATGAGAGAGTCTTCCTTGATTTGGCCAGGATTAAGCAGCCAATGGTTGGACTTAAAATTGAGACAATATTGGAGAATCATTGTTGATGAGTTCACGCAGCTTGAGTTTTCTGAATTTTATGAGGCTAAAGATGGTGTGGTGGACCCTACATTTATGCTGTGAGAAAAGTGGCGTCAGGTCAGAAAGTCTGTAAAATATATACGCCTAGATAATTTTGATGAAAACGCTGGGTTGCAGAAGAGAAGTGATAGTGCAGATTGGAAGCTTAATATCAAGTTTGAATACACCGCTGCAAATACCCCACAACAAAATCACCTTTCTGAGTTGGGATTTACTGTTCTAGCAAACAGAGGAAGGGCTATGAAGTTTAAAACAAACTTGCCTTTAGAAATGAGATACCGTCTTTTCTGAGAAGCGTTTCAGACAGCTACATTATTGAATGTGTTGGTGCCCATTGAAATTAGTGGAAAGATAGCATCTAGGTATCATCATTGGAGTGGCGGCAAGAAGCAGAAATTTGCAAGGCATTTGAGAACCTGGGGTGAGGCTGGAACTGTGAAAACCAAAAGTTAAGCAACCCCATAGTTGGCTGACAGAGGAGTGCAGTGCATGTTTATAGGTTATGCATGAGATCACCCTTGGAGATTGCTATCGTATGTGGGACCCAAATACTGGAAGAGTTCATCAATCAAGAGATGTGATTTGCCTAAAGAGGATGTTTTTGGAAGGCATCAACACCTGGAAGTATCGAAATTACGCACGTAATAGACTTTTTGCTTCATTATAATGATGCTGATACAGATAAGATTGTGGAGGAGAAACCTCAAGATGCAGTTATGATCAGAGCAATGGAGGGTGAAATGAATGACTTAATTCCCCCAAGATCAATAAGATCTGGAAGACTTGTTGTAAAGCCTCAACAATATAGGGAAGTGGGAGCCTTTGCAACTAATCAAAATTGTTTAGATGTGGACAAATTTCATGAATTGGCATGTGTTGGTGCTGGGATAGGAGGAGGATTCATTAACACAAATGAACTCCATGTAATGAACTTTCAAGAAGCAATGAAGACACCAGACAAAGAGTCCTGGAAAGCTGCTGTAGATGAAGATCATCAGCGTATGATTAAGCATAATGTTTGGGAAGAAGTTCAGCGTGATTCACTTGCAACGGACATGAGAGTTTCAGTTCTACTTGAGCAATGAAAAAGAAGTCTCATGAAACTTACCGTGCAAGATTTGCTGCAAGAGGATTTGAACAACAAGAAGGAATTCATTATAATTCAACTAATACTGCATCACCGGTTGTGAATGCCATGACAATTAAAGAGTACTTAATTTTAGGCAATGATGGCAAAGTGTCATGTTGAAGCTATTCATGTCAAAGAAGCTTTCTTGCATGGAGAATTCGAAGATGGTGAGATTATTCACATAGAAAGACCCACGGGTTTTGAAAGGTTTTATAAGAAGAATACTGTTTTGAAACTTAAAAGACCTTATATGGATAAATTCAAGCAGCAATTGCATCTTGGAGAAAAGTGGTATTGATTCTTGCATCAAATGTTTTCAAAAGAAGTAAAGCAGATCCATGCTTGTTTTATAAATGTTTTACAGATGAAGATGTAAGTTTGTGGATTAGTTTCATTGACACGTTGATGTACGCAAATACTTTCTCCGTGATTTGAAAGAAGATGGCATACGTTGTGTGCATTGGATCCCAACAAATGAAAACAGTAGCAGTTTATTCACAAAGAACTTACCAGGACTGTTGTTTGAAAAGCATGCTTCAGTTTACTGTGGAATTGATGAATATATGCAATACACTAAGAATTTTGATGAACCTCGGGTGTTGGAGATGTGTCGAGATGCATCAAAATACAAGTGTTAAGCAGGATTCGTGAATCCAGATGAGAGCAGTGATGGTAGAAAAAGAATTTGTTGAGTGTCACAATCCACGTGGAGATGTAGGAGGGTGAATTTTTCACTCCGATATAGACGTTCATTTTATTTTGTTGATATTTTGTAGTAATCTTCAACAATAGTTCCATGTGTGTTGGTAAAGTAAGGACTTTCTTCATAGTAGAAATTCTCTAGCCTTCCAACAATCATTACGAGAATTGAGGAAGCGATCGAATGCTCGCTATGTCTAAGTCGCCTTTGGATATAGTACATGCAATATGTGATAATCAGGTAACATCTTAACACTGTGAAATAACTGTCGGCAAAGTCAAACGAAATTTAAAATGGAATGATGGACTCGGAGACGGACTCATGGACTCGAAGACGGACTCGGACATGGACTCGAAGACGGACTCGGAGACGGACTGGTCATTCGTGACACGTAATGAAGTGTGACTGAAATGATGATAATCCAAAATGGAATATCTGATCTCTCCCGAAGCTGCTGATAGGAAAAAAGGTCAGGGTAGCTGCATTGTAGCACTGAAAAGCCGAGGAGTTCCTATGGAAGTTCAAGAAAATGGAACGGAAGTGAAGAATTACAAATTGGAAATCATTCAGGGTGCGAAAGCATGGATTCAGGATCTTAAAGCTGCAAGAGATGAACTGAATTTCATTTCTGCGAAAAATGCGATTCTCCTCGACAATCTTGTCATGGCCGGTGGGTTCTCCGAATTCTAACCTAAACAATTGAGGTGTAACAAACGAATTGATTGACAAAAATTAGCCTATAATACTTTGCCTTATCTTTCTTTACTGTAGTAGCCGAAAGACAATAAACGAGAACCAAACAAGCAAGCATTAACTCATTTCAAGCTAGGATCAATTATGAAGCTGGAACAGGGATAGAATTAGTGAATATAACTCGGCAAAGATCATGCGCGAGAGAAAAAATTCTGCAACTTAAGTTGCATCTAGCCAGAAATCGTGTAAGAAGAGAGTTGAATGAGCAACACATATCTGAATACAAAATGAGTTCCGATTATTCAATTGCTTGTTCTCATTCATTGTGAAGTCGCTCACTGTTGAAAGTTTGAGTTGTAAAATTTTGATCGATTTTATCTGCAATGGAAACTCGATCTACGACTTTTTGTCAACTTCAGACGACGTGATTTTTTACCTAGAAAATGTTACAATTAAACTGTAAAATAATACACATGCTTTGCAATAATAAGGGATTACTAAATATTGTTTATTATCAATCGAGATTGCAATGAGAATGAAATAGGCAAGAAAGCATAACTTTCAAATAAGTGTATGCGTTCATACGCAAAGCATGATCTTCTCCAAGTAAAATTGTTTTTCTTTTGTTCTTGTTTGCTAATTTATTAGGCATTGCCTATTTGACAATATGCTTTGATAGCAGATTAGAAAACTTGAAAAGCTACAGAATCATAAGTTTTTTGTTTTGTTTAATGATAACCAGCATAGGGCAGTTCTGGCAGGAAAGATATGGACAGCATTCACTCCAGGGATTTTACATAGAGTTAACAAAAATCTATTGTCAACAAAAGGGATGAACAATTTCGATCGAACTTCGATTTTATTGAAATCGAAAAGAATTGGGACATTTTTCATTGCTTCATGGGACAAACATGTTTGTAACGTCACAATTTCTACATCAAACCATGTGTCCAAAAATACAGCGAAAACCGAGGGCAACATCCATAGGTACATGCGGAATATGCCCTTTCCAAATACCCTCATCCTTCAGTCTCTTCATTGCATCACGAAACATTCGATCAAAGACTGGTAATGGAGAGCCATACGCACACCAGTAGTGATATCCTCTACAAGGCTTGACAGTTGTAGGAAAGAAAACATGAAATGCCGATGTACAATGGTATGTAACCAAGTACAGGAGTATTTTGTACCAATCCATCTCATCAAGCTGATGGGATGATACACCAGAATTAAGGGACTTGCTTTTCTCGTTCGTTGATCTAATCATGCACTCCATCACAGGCTTTAGGTCCCGATGGTCACATGCATCAACCAAGCCAACCAAAACTTTGGATAATTCACTATGATCCCAATCAGGTTTTGAAAGGTTTTGAATATTGAATTTTGATAGTAGTGGAACGTCTGCGTCGAAAACATTAATGTCTTCCCGACTTTTTTCTCTATGCGGTGATTCACAGTATTCGCGATAAGTACTTAAGATCACCTCGGCACCTTTGCAACATGCATATATGGCAGTGCTTTTCCCCCATGCAGAAAATGCACATGCGTGCTTTGGATGCACATCGTTTGCTTTCGCATCATTGCAATCTGTGTGAATTGGAAGGGGAAACGGCAGTGAAAAACGGGAGCAGTACCACCAAAAGTTGAAAAAGAGAATAGGGTCGGATTCGCGTAGGTTATCTCTGTTTAAAGTTCCCTCTCCGTATTCTCTTATTCGGTCCTCAAGCCGCAAGCGGACATCTGAAGGACTTAGGTAAGGGATCAGATTTTCGTTTCGACTATCGACTGAAGCACATAACTGTTCCGGATAAACGTCATGATGATTAAAATTCAGCGGGAGTGACTTGTCTTCGGTTTGCAAGCAAGAAGCCTCGATTAAGTCTAGTTCATAGTATCCAAGCAAAGGAGAAAAAGGTTTATGACATCGAGGACAAATACATGTTGTCTGAGATCCATTGTTCCCCTCCAATATACTCCAACAACTTTGAATTTCTTCGTCAAGAGGAATGTAGGAACATGATTCGCATGCCGTCGTCCGTGACCAAAGTGCCACTAGCAATACACGGGAGGAAAAATCAGATGAGAGGGTAAGGTTTTCGGTTGTAGGAACAAATGAAGAGGAAATAGAAACGGGATACCATGGTCTTGAAGTGCCTTTTGTTCTACTTCTTTTCTTTTCATCCTTCGCTCTTCTAGAGAATTCTTTTGCACTCAAGGTTTCATTTCCCTCTAATTTATTTTCCCACTCTCTATCAGAAGAACTACGTGAGCGCCATCGTCTACCAGATTCTTCCAAGACTGAAATATCTCCATCAAGTAAAGTCAACATGAGTTCCTCAGTTTCTAGACGATGATAAATCGACCCTGTATCTTGCTTGTCATTTAAATTGTTAATGTTCAACAATGAGGGAGCATCCGTTCGACTTGCTCGCTTTGAATATCCTTCGGCAAGTGAACGAGTGTATTGACCGAGAGTGACGGCACTAGGGAAGATGCCATCAGCTCTCAGCAAACCAAAAAGTGCTCCTAGATCTAGACGACGATCAGTAGCAACGCTTCCACAAGCAACTATCATTGCCCGATACGCAGCTTCATCAGGGAGTATTCTTTGCTTGTTTCGCAACAGATGCATTGCACCAAGAGCTCGTATCAGGTATTGTGACTGCCTTTCTGGGCCAATGTCAAGTTGAGATACCTGGCTAGGGACACAGATCAGCCAGCTCCCCAGAAAATGAGATGCCTTTAACATAACATTTGGGAAGTCTTAGTTGCAGTTAACAACTTTGGACACAGGCTAGTGAAGCACTTACCATCAGTTTAGGAAGTTGCCATAAGCAACGACTTTGATTACGAATTCCGCTATTTTCCGAAGTCATTTTTTGCCTTCGCAAAGATTCTTCTACCTCTCTTTCTGTCCTCGTAATTAATGGTGGTGGGGAATCAGATACTTCAATAAGTCGCGAGCTGGGGTGGAAGGGATGAAAATAATTCACATTCATCTTTTGGGGAAAACATGGATTGCCGTCGACGGTGTATACAAATCGAGTGTTTGTTGGAATGTCTTTTTTGGAGGGAATCATTACAAGGTCACCATGCCGATTTCTGAGCACGTCTGAAGCTTCTAACTGAGAGACACTTTTTGATTGAAGACCACCACTAACGCTCTGTTCTCGGTCAGACGAAACTGGGCGAGATATTTGATACGACTCGGCACAGCATTGATCTACTAAGAGGCTGTAAAGCATTTGTGAAGATCCATCTTCAATAGAGGCGACTGTTTCGACGTCACCACCCAATCGACCATAAGGAATCGGAGAAGAATGATACTCAGCCAAGCATTCATCAAATAATAGACAGTGGATATCGCTAGCTTCAGTCCTTCGCTGAATAAATGACTGGAAAAGTTGAGTACAGACAAAGCTTTCAAGATAGGATGTATACGGCGGCGAAGCAGCAGAGAGAAAGCCGTGTGTATCAAACCATTCTGAACCACTAGTTTTAAAATCCAAGTCTGGGGGGACCAAAAACTGCTCATATCCAGCCATTATCGTTGCAAAGAATCGCATGAAAGAATCACGGATTGCTCTATCATCGAGCATTTGACTTGTAACGTAGGGGGAGTCACTTAAATCTTCAACTATAGTTGATTGGCCACATGTGACATTGAAGGTGATGTCAATGTGAGAGTCCAGGGGTTCTTGGCCTGGAACTATGCACGCATCCCGGCACAACGTTTCGAGTTCCGATACAAGCACATCTTTAGGCCCAAGCGGAAGTCCTTTCCAAATGGATTTGATAGTTTCAAACCGATTATCACAACAGTTTATACATCCAGTGTCGAGATCAACCAGTATGCTGTCCTCTGGTAGATTACTTCTAACTGAAGCAGCAAGGCCATCAGTTCTTCGATCGTCGTGAATACCTACAAAGATAGCGCCTGGGAAATCAAGACAGGACATGAAGGGTTCTGTTAATCTGGGGACATATGGTGCGCATAATTCGAAAGGAAATAAGAGTGCTTTTAGTAGCTCACATACATCAAGCAAAAGAGAAGGCCAAGTGGATACAACAATCAATTTACGCTCAAGGGCTAGCATCCCAATGACCATTGTTACCACCGTTGGAACATCAAGACAGGCAAATAGAGTTTGAAAAGGTAGATCTACTAGTGGGAAATCTTTGTTGGGAGGAAGGGAAAGTACCATAGGATAACATAGGGCAGGAAGTGGTACAATAATAGATGGTCCTCCTGGTTTCGGTAGTGCAACACATAAAAGTAGATGTGAAATGTATCTTTCGACTGGTAAAGTAGAAGGTGAAGAAGACATAGTGTGAAGATTGGATAAGAAACGACGAAATGCAGTCCAAAAGGGGTATCGGCTAATCAGGCAAATAGTCTTGTTTTCGAATGTTGTCATATCATCGAATCCTTGCAGTAGAGAATCTTCATTCCCATTTTGTTTTACCGTGTGGTTGATATCATGATAATTCACCGTACTTGCAAAGCGTTGGTTCGAGTGACGACGAGAGAAAATCCTATGAGGAATGGACACTCGATTCCGACGATGAGAAATCTCATTCAAATACTCTACTTTTTCCTTGGTAATACGTTCCATAAAAGAAACACAAGATACGTAGATACTTTCACCGCGTTCATTCTAAGTGTAGTTAGCCTTAAATTGACATTTTGATAACTCAAATTCATAACTTACCTTAACAACAAAGCCAAAATATTGAGGGAGTGGACAATCACTATATCGCGCGCGAATCAGTCTACATCCAGTAGGATAGCAAAACATTGGAAGTTCTTCTTCAGGCAATGGGAATCCTTTATAATTCTTTTGCGGAAAGCGATCGAGAACACGAGTCGAGAACTCGACGTCTGCAAGTCCTAGGGGGCGATTTCGCCTTAGTATAATGGCTGGTGATCCGAGTGTTTGCTCCGATCTACTGTCTCCTATATCAAGATAATCTGACCATGGAGAAATATCCAAAATATTAAATTCCATCTCTTTGTCATCGTCATCCTCGGCATCGAGCATTTGAGGCAGAATTACATCACCCTTACTGTCTCGAAATGTGACTGCAAGATCAACAACTGCGGGATCTTCATGATACCGCTCTTCATCTCCCACGCGTTGTCGTCGGGTAACTAGGACAGGAATATATTCATAGGGTTCGCTTTGACTATTCGATGAAAGGATAGGAAGATCACTCGTTCTCAATACCTGAGGCATGTAGATACTTGGCTCTAGCACTTCAAAGCTTGATGCCAGATCTAAATCATCATGAAGAAGTGGAGTGTCCATATTGTTTACAGTTCCAGCCGAAGAAAGTTGAAAGGCACTAATATCTGAAGTGCCTGCAACTGAAGATGCTGGGCTCAGAACAAAAGATGAGCCATCGAAGTAGGCTTCAACACCAATCCCGGATGGATCACTTGCTTGCGTGGTAGTATCCTCAACCAGAACCTGATCTAGGCTACGATAATCATTCATTCTGAGCGGCAATACATGAGTCTTTCTGCCTCCCCGAAATGACGACAGATTTTCACTTTTTGCTTTGGCAGGGATTTTGATGCGCTGAAACGGCTCTGGTATTACCCATTCATCAAATGATCCAGGGATGGTCAATAAATCTTCAAGAGATACTAGAATAGCATCTGAATGATCAACATCAATATGATTCAAGTTGTGAACAGAAATAATTTTTTTGGGAGAAACGTACTTTTCCCTGTACTTTTCCAGGATTTTCTGCTTACTTGCTTCAGCAACTCGAGCTGCCATAGCAACCCCTGTGTGAATCCCACGTCTTAAGGTTTCACTTTTCGTGTCTGAAGTATCACCGGTTAGCCCTTCGGATTTAATTCGAGTAGAATAGATCGTATCAACATGGATCCTAATAAATCGAAGGTCCAAATCCGCAATTGCAGGTCGATCGATTTCATCTGGGCCACGCTGTCGAAAAGCTAATAGGAATTGCAAACCATGAGAGGGTCGATTCAATCTTTGATCATGCGCATGAAGTAGAGGGGCAAATTGATGGCGAATGGTACTTGTCACTTTACGGCCTATTTGCTTGAAAGAAGTCTGCTCGGCGTCGTGAATCGTCTGACCAAGAATCTCACCTCGAAAACCAAAGAATGGATCAAGATTGGCATTGAATATTTGAGATTTAGACCACAACGACATTGAATTTGATGATTTTTCTTGAAGGAGAATTTTAGCAAGACAAGCTTGATCTTCTCCACCTGAGGCTCTTCCAGCTTGACACGTGGTGCGTAAAATTGTAAACCCATCCCATTCTAACATGGAGTATCTAGCAGTGCTACTATCTACATCACTTGAAATAGCAAGCGTTTCCGTCGATAAAATTGCCTCTTTTCTGAGTTTATTTTCCATTGCGTTTGTTCGAGAAGAACCTTTGGCGCTATCATACGAAGATTGAGACCTGTCTTCGTCTGGGTAGTTCCGACCTTGAGACGCAATAGTTGAGGTCTCGTGGATATCGAAACCTTTGGTGACAATATCGACTTCCACAATTTCTCGATAGAATCTTTTCATTAAGTCAACCTCACTTTCGAGTTCTTCGTTTCGTTCATGTTCCTTTAGCATACCAGCTTTTTTCTTGGTGTGTTGCCACTCAAATCGCTCTCCAATACCCAGAACAGCGAAGTAGTCCGCGACACCGCCACGCTTTTGTATGATTTCGACTTGCATATGGTTTCTATTCGGAAAGCATGCCCTTAATTCATAAGCAAGTATTCCTTTTTTAAAATCAAAACTAAGGAAATCTGAAAAATCACGAGTTTTTCATGCTCGAGTTTTACAGCACTTAAAAATTCCCATCAGCCTTTTTAATCAACATCACAAATTCTGTGGCAATGGCTCGTAAAGAAAATAAGAAAGTAGTTTTCTCAAGAATCTGCTCAGACTGTGTTGGTTCAGATCTTTTAAACAACAGAAAAAGATATCAAGATTGCTGAAAAAATCGCCCATTAGCAATCATACTGTACTTTGTTAACTCAATTAATGAAGATTATGGAATGTTGGAAGAATGCATATCCTGCCACAAATAATATCGTTGGAAATAGTTACAGCTTAGATAAACGGATGTACTTTAGATATAAAGTTAAGAAAGAATAGTGCAAACCGGGATTCTGAATCTCGAAACTAGGAAGCACCGATGACAACATAATTTCCTTATTGTTGCTCTAAGTGAATTCATCAAGAATTTGCTGGAGATTATCCAATCAAGCTTTTACCTTTTTTCATGCTCTTCCACTTGAAATTTTCCATTTAAATCTTTGACTAAATCAAGGAAATTTTGAAAATATAAAGATGTAGCTAAAGAATTATGAAATAGGAGTATTTTCAAATGTTCAGAATTCTCCTAAGAGACAACATGGGAGAGAAAGTACTAAGAATACATTCAATGGCAGTGCATAAGCCATAAGGACTAACATCTTAATGTGCTTTTTCCAAGAGGGAGCATTTAGATAAGGTCAATGGTTCAGAGGATGATTTCGAATCTCCACAGAATGGACATGGATTTGGAAAAGATGTGACGCTGTCGATCTCATCTCTTTCCAATAAGGACTCAGAAATTGAACGAATTCTTTCCCTATCTGATGGATCTCTATGGTTGTGATTTTTAGCTATGCCATGGATGTTATCAATTGAAAAGTGCAAATACCGTGTCTTGAACACAAAAATAGATCAAGGTCATGCAAAGTAGCGTGAGCATGATTTTATGAAAGAGAGAAGTATTCACATACTTCTGGAGAATATCTTTTGATAATGGTAAGTTCTGTGTGTCACCCTGCAGCAGTATTCAACCCGTTGTAGCAATGTCCTAAAGCTACATTGACAACATTATTGCCAATTCTTCCAATGATAAGATGGCATTATTCTTCTGGGAAATTGCATCAACCACAAAAATAGAAATCCATCATTTACGAGGATTTTGCAACATGGGATTGCGGACATAATGTGTAGACTTCCGATTTAATAGTGACCCCTAAAACACCAAGATACAGAACACTAAATGGAAAATCCTTTCAAACCCTTGACCACTTTTTGTATTTACGGTATAAAGTTAAGGTTTTATGTGGTGGGTAGTGCAAGTAAGTGCATTAGTATCAAATGCTGTCTGTATAGAAGTTAGGTGACGATAGCCATGGCAAACACTACCGAAGTTGAAAAAGCATATGAGGACGCTCTCGAAGATGTCCACACTCGATTCATTTTGAATCTCCCACCAGAGGAGTTGGAAACAGCGGATCGAATTTTTTTTCAGCTGGAACAAGCCTATTGGTTTTATGACGATTTCCATTGTGATTGTAGTGAGCTACCATTGCCCCGTTTCAAATCTTTGAAGCCTTTCGCCTCAAAAATGTTTCAAATTTCCCCGCTACTATCAGAAGAGAAATTTCATGACATGTGGGAACAATTTTCATCATACAAGCGTGGTATATCTACTTATGGGACAATCCTTCTAAATGATCATTGTGATAAAATTGTACTTTGTCAGATATGGAAAAGTAAGTCATGGACTTTTCCCGCAGGTAAAGTCAACCAAAATGAATCAGGAATCGAAGCCGGTTCAAGGGAAACCTACGAGGAAACTGGATTTGATCCAAGCTGTTGTTTTGGGAAAGCAAAGGAAATGCTTGAAAATGGAGATGTAATTTCATGGGGACCTCTTCGCGAAGAGGACAGTCTTGTTGCCATTGACGCCGGAAAGAGAAGAACACTTTACGTTTGTAAGGGAGTACCAATCGATTTTCCCTTTGCCCCCATTGCAAGAAAAGAGGTTGAAACAATACAGTGGCACGACATAGATGACCTTCCTAAGAAAACTTTCGCCGTCCTTCCGTTCATCAAACAGCTCAGGCGGTGGATCAAGCAGCAAAGTCGGAATGTTAAAAAGCAGTCTTCACCTTATCCAAAAAGACCTTGTAGTAATAAAAGAATAAAAAATGAGAACACTAGTCGCGGACGAAACAACAGTCGAGGGCGCGTACATGACGACGATTCGGTGGCTAAAACCGGATTGGCTAATCCTGGGGATTTAAGTGGCTGGACTGAATCCGATATGTTTAAGGCAAATGAAAAGATAATTGGGAAAAAGATTCAATACGATGGAAACCCACATATTTTCGTGGAAAAAGGATTTAATGGGGTGGATCCTCATGCCTTTCGTATTGTGGGCGGGAGCTTTATGAACTCTAACGATAAATCTCAACTTGCTAGTCCCCTAGACAGAAGTAGATTCGTGGCAACGATCCAGAATTATTCTGAAGAAGAAGAGGAAGAGTTGCGTCCTTTCTTTTCAACTAGGGGAGAAACCCCGTGGGGAGAAGTTGTTTCTCCCGCCAAGGGACCCACACCACCTCAAGTTCTCAAGCCAAGTAAATCCGACAGGATGGCTCCGTTGAACTTACAGTCAGTTGAGTCTGATCAAGATTACTCAGCTGATAATCCTTTGTCGGGCGATCATAATTTGTTATTCCTTACAGATTTAGAAATTACCAATAGAAGGCAAGGAAACAACAAAGGAATTCCAACTTCCAGCCATATCCCATCCATTAAAGTGTCATACATCGAACACAAAAAGAAACAATTAAAGAATATCGAAGAAAACAAACAGTTTATCCAACTTTGGATACAAAAGCTACAAAGCAGAGATGAAAGGGTTCACAATGACACATTTCGCTTTGACGTTCACGCAATTATGGAAGCAATGTCTAAGGTTATTGTTAAGAGATTATGAAGCATATCCTTCTGAATGTTAATGATACAGGATGAACAATGCAAGCAGAAAGTCTTCAAGCTCTCTGTCCTTCAAATTCATGTTTCCTTGAAAGAAGCGAAGAGTTTTAATCTACCTGACAAGGTTAACCTTGATTTATGTTCGCTAGCGAGATTAATCTACGCATTTGTTGATTTTGTAGCATTAAAATCTTTATCAAATTGGGATTCATACAATGTCTCATCTCTAATTCCTGTTGGAAATATGAAAGCTTTGAAGCGTCTAGATATTCTAACTTACCTAAACCATTGATGAAGAAGATCTGTAAAATTCCATTCAGACTTTCCAAGAGATTATCAAGATTGGCGCTGTCCTATGGAAATCTAGGACATGGGTATTAGCCATTATATTAAAAGATTATATATATGATGAATGTAAGACTTTCTCTCAAATTTTGAGTGAATACTAGGAAATAAATTTGGACTTACATGTCAGTTCACTAAGCTTTGGTCCTTGCATTTGTAAAGAAGAATTTTGATGCTTACCTTAATCAATGAATGGTTGGATCATGAATGCGTGATTGTCTTTGATCATGATTTGCAGAAGTATCAAAAGAACGTTAAAAGTCGCGCTGCCTTGAGGCAATAAACATGTATGTGGGACTCATACAGATTAGACAACCTTAGGAGGTTCTTCTTTGCATACCAATTGACTCAGGGCAATGACTAGTTGAAAGAATGGTATTTGGTGGCATTTTTTGTAAAGTTGCTTAAGAAATATAGAGTTTTGTGTTATCCGTTGTCAATCAACCCTCAGGTATTGGTGGTGTCTTAGATTATTGTATCATACATCTATTGCATAGTATGCTCTATATAATCAGCAATACCGTTTTGTTTGAGAATACTTTGTAAAATCCGTTATTTTCTCAAATCTTTTCAACTTCTTCATGGATGAGCAAATTACCTGCATAATAAGGAACCACACCTTGAAAGGCAGCGTAATTGTTGCTATTTAAAACCTCAAACTCTATCACTGAAAAAGATGAATAGTGGTGAAGAAAGCCTGACAAATGATTATAGAAGAATATTTTTCAAGGAGTCATGTTAAGACATATGAATCGACTATTTTACTTATGATTTTATTTTCAAGAACAACAAATAGAATGCCAAGAAGGAAATGAACCCTCTTCTTAATCACCTAGCTGTCTTCACATTCTATAATGTATGCAAGGCAACCCACAAGGCACCCAAGGCAATGAAGCTCCCAGAGGGACAAAAAAATATAAATAATCAGTCATAGTGGCGTTAAAAAGCAAACAGCAACTTCTGCGCGACCTGTGACTGAAACTATTGAGATAACGTAATTCTGGATTTTTTTCGATGCTTGACCATAGAAGCCACTGAAGTCATATCAATACATATTTCCAAACTTACAAAGAGATATAAACGTCCATAAATGTTAGATTGAAGAAAAGGAAAGTACGGAAGGCGTAACAAATTATACAATAACCAACGGGAAAATGAACGGCGGAATACTTCATTCCATGCAATAACTGACCCTTAAGCAATGACTTTTTTGTATTAATTTGTTTACGGCTTTCTTAAAATTGTTGTAGGGTACCATGTTTTTATCCTAATTAAAAAATGGTAATCCATCTATATTCTTTATCTAAATGAAGTATTAACTTCCTTCCAAGGTATATTGGAATGCCTGAATACGTGAAGCTTTTAGCGTAATGTCTCGACTGCTATGCGTGCAAGACAACCATTGACGTAGTGTTTTCTCCTATCCTTATGGATCATTATCAATCTAATGCCAATCCTAGAAGCATGTATCGAACTCTGTCCTCAGAACTAACTACAAAGTTCGATCCATTAGTTGACGTCACTTTCTCATAAAGAGTCATCATAATCATTGCTTCGCTTCACTTCAATATCTGAAGTACTGATTGACAATAATGGGTGACTTGACTTCAATTCATATATACCTTTCAACAGATAATAAAGAAAGCAAGTCTCTTTCATTGCCTCTAAAATCGCAACACATGCAGTTTGCTACTTGACAGTGCTACTCATATTTCATCTTCAGCCCTTTTGAGGGATGACATTTCACTTGGAATTTCTTCCTCATTTTCAGGATAGAAGCAATTTGTCAAGATTTGTTTGCTTTCTCAAATAAATCTCAATATCTTTGAAGAAATCTTACTTTGCTATCAAGATAAATGTTACTCCTTTATAATGTCTTTATGGACATCAAACAAATTAACAAAGATTTTCAAGGTTAGGCTCCGGCACAACTTGACAAAGAGGAAAATCTTGAATGCCTACATTTTTGAATAGGTTGATATTCTCCAAAGACTTCATGGCGGATGGTCTTATTTATTCCAGTTAAAAATTTATTTGATGTACTTATATATTGCTGTATATTATGGTGTCAAGCCAACAGCTCCGGAATAACTATATGCCTTATCTTTCATATGCTGTGATATCGCAAGTAAAATAAAAGCAGATAACCTGAAAGTGCTATAATTCTGCTCATTTGCTTCTTCCCATAAGGTAGAACGAATTTCTGTTATTTCTTTATTTGTAACTACAAGCATGTAAGACTTGCTGATTGTTCGAGTGGAGTGATATTGGCTATCCACTACCTGTGCATGCGTTAATTTGTAATGCTTTTGAAAGTGAATTTAGAAAGATGACCAAGCAAGTATGCGATATTTTAAATCAATGTGTAATTACTTTGTGTTTCGGAGTTGCATGTCTAGCAAGGAATGGCATTGCAGCATTGTAATCATGCTTTTTTGAAACCTTGAGATCAAATTCCTGACTCAAACTATATCTACATTTTTGGCTTTCATTTAGAACTGGATTGAAGCCCGATTTATATTTTATTGAACATGATTGATTGACATTCTTGTAATGAGGTGTATTATTTTCACTTTCCTTATCTTCAGTTCTGGTTAACTTTTTTTTGGAATAATGAAAATTTAATTGGTTTTAACATTTTTCGAATCAATTCACTTCTCTTTTTTCTTGTCTTCCATCGATTTTTGTACAGAATCAGGATGTAATGTTGGATATCAAAGTCTTCTATTTTAGCCTATATGAGAAACGTGGGATGGTTCAGCAAAAATTAGTAACTTGGGTATCAATTGCATTCTTCATTTAGATGATCAAAATTAATTCTGCTTATCTTTTGTAACCTATTGGAAACGCTTGTCAGCCATTTGGTCGGAAGATAATGAGATATACCATAAATTCCGCCAGCAAAACTATTGAATGCTACTGTATAGGAGTCACTTTGGCTTCCCTGTAGGTTCGTCGATCAATTATTCGAGATGGTGAAAAGGTAGAAATGAAAGATTGACATTCTACCCCTCGTTTTCCAAAAGTATGCAAAAAGAAAATCAGTGATCAAGATAGCAAAAGGAGCTGCAGAAGTTTCATGGTAGCAAATAGATAATTGGATGAACTCTACGCTTAGATAAGTTCCACAAGTAATATACAATAAAAATTCAATTTCATGAATCTTTCTTTGTAGTAAAAGCATCTTATCGCACTGAAAGCTAACTTAAAGTAGATTGGACGAAAAATGAGAGGACTGTGAGAATGAAGGTTCCAAAATAACAGCAAAAGAAATCCATTCAGACGCTAAATACTTCTCAGGCAATGTGCAACCTCATAATTTGTCGAGAAAAATCAAGTAAGGTAGAAATGTAAATCGTGATATCTTTCAATATTATTCCTACATATTTCCCTGAGATACATTGACTATCATTTCTCTGTTTAAACGCATTGTGTTTTAATGCGCTGATCAATCGCTACCAGTGAAATGAAATAATTTTGCGTCATTGATGCTATCTTGCTTCCTCAGAATCTTCAAAGATTTGCATCATCTCTCACAATTATCAAACGTTCGTTTCCTCTTTTATTAGTACCCTCGGAAAGAGGAACTTTGGTGTGTTTGCATGTTTCGAGAAGAATGGGAATATGGCAATTTTACTTGTAAACATATATTGCCACCAGGAGGAAATCTTTATTTTCTGGTTTCATTGGCTTTTCATGTAACGTCAGTCACAGCAACACGTAGTTGCTAATATCATTGACTCTTCTCCTTTTGGTAGTACAACATTTTATCTGCCAATTTTGTTGCTTGATCGATGTATGTGGGTTGTCTTGGACATATTGCATAAATTAGGTCTCTAGGAACAGTAAATGGGCAAGCATGTACTGGTTTGACTCCTTTATCTATTAAGTGTAGACTAATAGGATCAATATTAAATTCTCCTAATGTTCCATAAAAAAGATGTTCATAATTCTGGAGCAACTTAAGTAGTTGATGTTGTTCCTCTGTGTTGAGGTTAGAACACATTTGTGTTACTTCTTTTAGGACTGCCCCTGAAGGCTTGTATTCTGCATCTAGGATCTTAGTAGATTGAGAAAATTTGTCTACAAGACTTTTGAAGCCAAACACACTTCAAGAAGGGTATCTTGAGTGTTTAGAGTGCTTCTTTCTTTCTTTGGGATTGTGTCTGTATCCCAGGTGACTGTATGGTTGACCACGCATGGTGCTCCATGTGGTTTGGTTGCTTTTATCTCTTTGGATAAGATTCTTATGAAGTATACTTCAAGAATGATACTGCTGCTGGCTCCTGTATCTTCCAGAGCTCTTAACAATTGTTCTTCATTGTTAATGTTGAGACTCACAAACAATTAAGAGGTTGGACGTGAGATCTTTGCTAGTTTATTAGATCTAATCCTAGTTAAACTAGAAAAGAAGGGAAAATACTCTCATCTTCATCACTAGTAGTGGTTAAATTAATTTCAGTTGACAGGAGAGATTCGGTTTTCTTTTGCTTGGAATTTGGAATCTTTGTATTTAATTGTTTCCTTAATATTTTGATTTCTTCAAAAAGAAAAGCCAATGACTTTTTCCGGGAACAGCCTTGGTCTCAGAATGACCATTTTTGCGCTCTTTTAGCCTTTGCAATTGCTCTGCAATTGGAAAAAATATCAATGTTTGCCGCCACCATGGCTGCATGCCACTCTGGTGCCTTTGCCTGATCAAGAACGTCAATAATTTCATCTTGATCCAACTGTTTTGGGTGCTCTTCTGGGAAGTAAAGTAAGTACCTGTTGAGCTCATTAAGTCTTTCTACAAACATTTGCACGCTCACGTTTTGACCCAGAAAGAGTCCCCTCCTCATGTAGTACATCTGAACTCGGAATATGCTCTTTGGGATGTACTCAAGGCCCACATCATGCATCACCAACTCCAACAAATCATTGTCAGGCAGTTCCGAATCTTCCGCATCCAGCCTCTTCTTCAAATGATGCTCAAAGTAAGATAAGGCTTATCCTTTCAACAAGGTCTGCAGCATCTTGCTCTTGTCGGCCGGCTCACGAATTGACATCAAGTTCTCCACCTCACAGTACCCAATCAGGCACTTGATCCAGTCTTCTGCTCCACCATCCTTGAAGATCATGAAATGTCTGGAATACTTAGATGCAGGGTGGCTGGGATCCATGAAGAGCTCCAATTACCACCTCATCAAGATCCTCCACTTTCTTAGCCTTTGAAACAAAAGGAATAGAAAAGGTTTTCTCAAACTGCAGGCGGTAAACCAGTCTGTTAGTGACATTAATTTAATCTTTCTAGTTAGTCTTGTCCAATCTTGAAAATTCTCTCAAGAGACGTTCTCAAGAGATCTTTGTGATTAAACTTGAAGATTCACAATCTTGTTCTAAGGTTCCTCCCAACTGCTTCGATAGCTTGCTTCATCCTTGTCCGTAAGGATAAGTTAGTTTAGACCTTTCAACTCTTTATATTTAAGAGTTGTCTTCTAATTTAGATCTATATTTTGATCATTGTTATAACCGTTTTACTTTAGATCCGGTCCTGGA
>CAAAJI010000011.1:86338-124580 GCA_900642245.1 Fragilaria radians | reverse complement strand
TTGTAACTATCCATAGGTAGATGAGTAAATATAAGGATATGTTAATCCTACTACTATTTACAGTGCACTAACGGTACATGACGTCTCATTAGACCGGTACACGCACACATCTCTTAGTTTAACATACTATTTTTAAACTGTTATTGCTTACAACCTATTGTGTTAGGGATTCGTTTCTTGATCCTAGTCAAGGTAGGTCAGAGATGTCCCATGAAACAGCCAATCATTTCCTGTTTATTTGAGTTACACAGATTCTACATGCCACCAAAATGGTAGGACTCAATAAATAATACTAAGAGAGAACAATGATCTGAACATTTTGCCTTTAAATCTTGCAAGATATATGTTCATTTGAAGCACCAATTGCCAATGCCTAAGGAGACTGAAGCAATACTGCTTAAGTCAGGGCGACATGGTTTGCAATCTCTGGACCAAGTGGCTGATGAATTTCATCATTGTGTATTTTGCAAAGAATAATTAGCTTCAACCCAAAGCTTAAAGTCAGTATGGTTGGGGCAATGACTAGTTGAAGGAATGGTCTTTGGCGCCCCAGTTGTTTAAAGAATATAGAGGTTTTTACTCCCATTGTCGACCCTTTTGCATCGGTGGTATCTTGGACTTGCGCATCCTTTATTAATGTTAAATCTATTACATGGTAAGCTCTATTGAAGGGTATCATCCGCATATAGAGAATTCACCTCTTCTATGCAAAGTTGAAGAATCTGCAAGGTTTAGAAGATTCTGCAATACTTGTAGCATCTAGAATTTATACAAAACTCATTTTAGATGTAAGGCATATGCTCTGATCCTTTGGGAATGTGATTAGAGGGACCTTAAAATTGGAGAGTAATACAGCAGTGGTTTTAACTATATCTGTCCCGCCAAGTGTCCTAAAGTAGAAGCACAATGACATTGTGTATCACCGTGTATCCAAAGCAAAGATTTTACAGTTTGCATACATCAAACATGAAGTGAATGACTGACATACCATTGAGTTAAGTTCATTGAGATAATACCTAACACTATAGGTTGTAAGCAATACAGTCTAATAATGCTAAAACAGTTACTAAGGCTAAGAGATGTGTGTGTACCGATACTGGAGACGTCCAAGGTTATTGTTAGTACATAGTAAATAATACCAGAATTAATATTCTTATATTTACTCACCCAAATCTAGGTTAAGTTACTTAGTTAATCAGTCTTTGTATATCCTCCAAGTTCAACAAAAACCTGTACTATATTCTACAATCCTAGAAGATAATACTTTATGATTTAAGTTAAACACACCAAATTAATCTATAAAAGAGATTAATTCAAGAGATGTTATTTTGTACCAACATTTGGAGACGTCCAGTGTTACTAGTACATGTTAATCTAAATGATAAGCATATCAGATATATTAGCACATCTAAAAACAACAAATGACAATATTAATATTTGTTGTTTTTTCTGTTTGCAAATTTTAGATGATACTAGTCAAAGGTCTCTAAAATTTAGGTGATAATAAATCACATGTGGTTCACGAACCTTTTTATAAGTAATATGTTTATCTCTAAATAAAGAGAAGTCAAAAGATATTTGATAAGCTGGAATAGCCAAAAGACAATAAATAAAAGACTGATGTAAATAAATATTATCATAATGAAAAATTAGTCAGTCAAGACTTCAATCTTTCACGATTAGAAAACAAGAGTAGTTTTTCATCATTTCCTTAAAATAGGACATAATTTTTCTATCTCAATTCTCACGTAGAGCAAGACCTAGTCTTATATGAACTTAGTGATGCTTATCAATGAAAAGATCATTTAATATCTTCTCAGACACTGGCATATCAGTACGGTAGGAAGAACAATTACAATTTCCTAGGTAACAAGCAGGAGCCTATCAAGATTCACAATTGACAAAATCTAAGTCGTGAATCTAAGATCACAAAGCCTAAAGGCTAAGTGTTGAATCTAACACGTAAGCTAAAGAGACCACGCGGTCAAGGAAAAGAAACACTTTGCAATCAATTCACAAGGGATCTAATATAAAAGTAACATTTAGATCATAATTTACAATTTTTATAAACCCTTATAGCAGCTTAGAGCAATATCAGTGATACTTTGACAAAACCATTAAGTGGTCAAGAACTGTCTTATCTCGTGAAATTATTATTGCTTTGTATTCCAGAATTGGAGGAGTAAGAAAGGAAACTTTATGACTATTATTTTATATTTATTCGAATGAACGAACTCTGGTTCCGATTCATGATTCATGTCAACTACCATGTTGTTATAAAGCACATAGTGCACCCCCTCATTTTTGGTATTTCAATTTTGATTTGTTGTCGTATGCTTTGATTTGAGCACTTAACACATAATAATCTGTATCCGTTGGCGCAATGTACTTTTGTATTCTACACATGATGTAATTCTTTTTTTGTATGGTACATGTGCATGGTGCACTTTACCAATACTAGGTTAGGCTTTATCTGTATTTGTTGAATTTTAGTGGTGACGGACTATGTAGTACACTTCGTCCATGCGTAATTCATCATTTGTTGATTCTAATACACCACAATGACAACCGGTGAGAATTTGCATACTCATTTATCTAGTCGATTTAGTGATGTGGAATCATTGGGAAAAAGAGACCCGAATCTCTCTCTTTCAGCAACGGCATCACTTAGTAGTTCTTCAAGGACATCAACCCCAATTCGAAATGTTACAAAAGCAGCTTGGCAGGCGAGATCCTCACCAACATCACCATCAACAGCAGATGTCTCCAAGGTACGACTATATCGAAAAAAAAGCGCAGATAATGTCGGCAATAACAGAAGATCGCTACAAATCCCCGACACGGATTGGCAATACACTTTTGTCTCGACAATTCACGGATCGAGGAAAAGATTCGACGATGCTAGCCAGCAGGTAAGGTCAAATCAGCAACCATACCTCAATAATTCCTCTTTAATTGAAAAGGAAATATCATCCAGGCGTTTGGAGCAAAAATCATCTCCAGAGTCTAACTTTTTCAAACCTCACAAAATAGAATCATCTACTTCGAATTCTATTCCACAAAAGCAGGAAAATTCGTACAATTTGCTGATGATGAGTCGAAGTTTTGACTTCAGAGACCAAGAACAATTGTCTGACATTGCAGGTGCACCGACAGAAATAACTAGTAACAGAGACAGAACTCGAGATCACCTATGGATATCAAAGAACATACTGCGAAGAAATCACAAATCAATCAATAATAATAGCATCACTCAAAGTCGATATTTTCGCAAGGAGCCTGAAGAAATCGGAGATTATCCTCGAGAGGCTAACGCCCTAGTGCCAATGCAACCACATTCCTCGAAAAGTGCAGAGGGATTCTATGATGGGGATGAAGAAAGTAGCAATGACGTCTGGGAATCATCTTTTCATTCCATGAGTTTGACATCGTCGATCGGTGTCGAAGTTGGTGAAGATGAATTTGATCATGTTGAACTTGATTACGATAGGGAACTTAAAATTTCTCAAGTTAGAAGTAGGGATAATTCCCATATTAATTGGCACAAGAACCATCCTTATCCCGCACCTGTGACAAGCATTTCGGTCAAGTCTGAGACAAGGCAGTCAAAGATATCTTGCAGATATGATGACAAATTTTCTCGGAATTTCCAGTCCGATGAAATTGATCCGAATCAAACACCGAGATTGATTGCAAATGAAGGCGATGAAAGGAAATGCATGTATCACATCTTACCAAGTGAAATGCACGAGAAAAAGTTAGAAAATGTAGATTTTGTCAGAGTAGGGATAGGTTCCACTACTGAATCGAATGAACTTTCTAAGAGTGATTTCGTTTCTGGTGGCTTGAAGGGGAAACGCATTACCAATGTGGAATCGACCATCAAGTCTGATGACCACAATGACGCGGATGATCCTCAAAAATCAAGGAGTGGAGAATTAAGTCACGCTTGCGATGCCAAACCCGGTAAATCACATGCAGTTTCGTTGGTCAGAAAGCAAATTCAGCTCTTTTCAAGACTTGAGAGGCTACAAGGAATGAAAGTAAGTGAGAACGAGAATAATGTTTTCGACTGTAATCTTGCGATGAAGAGTAATTTAGAAAATTTAAGGTTAAATAAGAAGAGAGAATCGAAAATTGCGGAACCTTCAGGCAAAGGATCTTTAGAGCCTGGAGACAGGAATACAGTGTGCTCAGATTCTCAAGGGAATTCGACACTTATTCCCAAATCTTCCTTCCTTCCCATTCGAGCTTCAGTTTACAATAATAATCAAGATAGCTTTCATCCAATGATATCTTCTCGCCCGATTACACTCGATGATTGCACACCCGAAAGCAATCTGTTTTTCGCGAGCAATGTAGATGGTGAAAATATTCATCAAAAAGGATGCAGAGCAAAATTGGGCAATGAAAATACTATTGAAACCTCTTCATCATCACTTGAGCTGATAAGAAATAGTAAGTGGAAAGAAGTCACTGAAATCTCTCCAGAAGGAAAATTAGACAGTTGTGGAACGCGTTCGTCGTATCAGAATGCTCCCGGACGAAACGATAGTGTCAGACACAGCTTTGACTTTTCGGGATTAGAAGGCATTTCAGTGAAAGATAATTCAGCTAGCAAGAATAGTAGAGAATTAAATTCATCTGGAAGGGCAGTGGAAGTAGTAAAGGCATTTCCTGCATTACTTGCAACAAGTACGGTCTCAAGGTTAAGATCACTGTTTGAAACAAACGAGCTCATGGAAAATGGACTGGATTTGAATGAGAAATCGTTTTCAACATATCGACAACCGAGAGGGGATTTGTGTGTCACCAACGACGACGACAATCCTTCCTTACAACAAGATCGAAATGCTATTATTTCATCCTTGGCTTGCTTTTCACTAGAAGACGAAGTAGCAGTATCCCAGGAAATTTCGAGGAACATTGTCTCTGCGAATAGTGGAAAAACCACAAAAATATTCTCAGAAACTCTTCAATCAAACGCTAACCACAACCTCTCAGAGGCAGAAAAATTATTCACCGCAGAGGGCAAGATTGCAGAGAGAATTAGAAGCTTGAAATTAGAGGAAGTTAATCAACTCAATCAGCAATTACCAGAGATGTCACAAATCAAAGCGTTTCAATTATGCAATGATACGAATCCTAAACAAGAAATTGAACCGTCTTTCATTCCTTATATGAAGTCGCTCGGTGTTCAAAAGCCCTCCGATATTGAAAGTGTTCCGATGAATGGAAAATCAAATAACATACTTAAAGCAGTACCTGCAATAACCGGTTTCAATGTTGATTGTCTAGAGCTCAGCAATAAATCGCGGATATTAGTTTCGGCGATGAAGGAGCATATTGACAGTGTTCAAAAGGCAAGAAGTGACATATTGCTTGGTGCCGACTACGACATCCAAACCTTTGATAAGGAAGCTCTAGACAGGGAGTTCGCCTCGTGTCCAAGGTTAACCTTGTCGGATTCCCCCATCAAATCTAATGCAATCCAAAATAATTGTGCAGAAAATGATGAATTAGAAGACGGAGTCACCTTGGATTTGTCTATTGCTGATGTGTCAGGCTTAACAAACCCGACTTGCTTGAGAGGGAAAGTGGATTTTGAGTTTCAGGAAACTTCGAGTTTATTTTCAAAAGATTTGTCAAGTCATGGACCAGCTTCATCGGAAGCATCTTCAAGCTATACATCAGAAGCAGCTACACCCTTAATTAAGCTCACTATGAGGACTAACTTTGCAAACTCTTCCGATGATTTTTGGTTATTCTCCGATCAAGAGTCTCTTGAAAATAACGCAACTTGGGTACCTATTGATAAAAGTATGGATGTTATCTTTAAGGTCGGAGAGGAAACGGACGAGTCTAACGATCCAACACAGGATTTGCGTGACATTAAAAATCGCTTCGCTGAAAGACAAGCAAAAAAAGGAATTACCATAGATCTTGACAGAAAAGAAGCTGATTCAAATATGACGGAAGAGGCAAATCGATGGGATCCGTTTTCATCGTTTAACGCTGATGGCAATGCAAGACGTTGCGTCAACGACAATCAATTTGAAGGTGTCAACAGTTTTACTCGACAATCCGCTGCGAAGTTCGAATACAGCCATCGACTCACTAGCGAAGTGGATCCACAGGGAAATAAAATTATGTATGAGGAGTCTCTCTCACAGCATCAAGCGTTATCGAGTTCTATGCACGGCGTAATGCAAGAAAGCATTGATTTTGCCCCAATCGAAGAATATCATCGTTTCACTCCTCAGAATAGGAGCTCTCAGCGTCATGACAATCAAGATGGCTTAGCGGCACAATCTCCAGTCATGGAAAAATGTATGATGAGCGATATATCAACACTAGCATTGCCTGTTGGTCTCATGCCTCAAAAACCTCGTTCGATGATTGAAACAAAATCGTGTTCACATGCTGCTGTACTAATGAGTAAGCTCATGTCCTTGCGGGAGGCCAGAATTCGGAGGAATAGTTCAATCACCGCTCAAACGATAAGTCGGACAGCTGCCACTTCTCCAGCAAAGAATACTCATAGCGTTATGAATACTACTCAATCTTCCACTAAATTGAGGTTCAGACAAAACGACGAATACTCTGCTTCTACATTATCCCTTGGCAGTCGTAAATTTGCCGATTGCCTCGAAGTTGACTAATTAAAGCTAAAATAGAGAACGAATATCGCAGTCTTTATAAACTATACGGTAACCGCTGCAGGAATTTCGATCGTTGACACGATTTGAGCAACTATCTGGCCCATTTCATTGCAACCGACAAGTTTGCATCCATCGTTTTCCTGCTTTATGTCAGCTGTTCTTACATTAGAGTCAAGTGCTGCTTCTACGGCTCTTTCCAGGAGGAGTCCCTCCTCAGCGCGATCCAAGTCGTAGTTGAGCATCATTGCTGCTGATAGAATCATAGCCAAAGGATTTGCCTTATCCTGACCTGCAATATCCGGAGCTGATCCATGGCATGGCTCAAATACCCCCGGTCCAGAGCTTCCAATACTTGCCGAAGGTAGCATTCCAAGGGATCCAACTAACATAGACGCCTCGTCACTCAAAATATCTCCGAATATATTACCGCAAACAATAGTATCGAATTGCTTTGGCCAACGTATTAGCTGCATTGCTGCATTATCAACATACATGTGGCTCAGTTCCACATCAGGAAAATCTTTCGTAATCACAGTGGTCACTACATCCCTCCAAAGCTGGGAGACGTCCAAGACATTTGCCTTATCTACACTACAAAGCTTTCCTGTTCGTTTACTCGCAACATCCCCTTTCGGTCAAAATTCTGTGTGAGTAACATTTATATCTTTCCAGATCACAAAATTATGCTTGTATTACTTCATACTTACCGGCAACTCGCGCGATACGGTCGATCTCTGATTCTCGGTAAATCATGTTATTGTAACCAACTCTCTCTCCATCAATAGTGTCAATTCCTTTTGGAGTGCCAAAATAAACATCCCCGGTGAGCTCCCGTACGACCATGACATCAACTCCTTCAACAACTTCCTTCTTTAGGGTTGAAGCATCCAAGAGCTGAGGGATCACTTTAGCGGGACGAAGGTTTGCAAAAAGTCCCATTTCTTTTCTCATTTTTAGCAAACCTGTTTCCGGTCTGAGCTCCCTGGGATTTTTATCCCACTAATTTGAAACTATTGAGAATAAAGGATTTAAAAAGCAATGAAATCCCAGATAAATTGACTGACCTTGTAGCCTCCAATACATGCGAGGAGTACGGAATCGCTAGCAAGACACTGCTGCAGAGTAGATTCAGGAAAAGGATCATTCTCTGCATCGATTGCAGCTCCTCCAATCAAAGCTTCCTTTAGTTCGAGATTGAAGCCCTTTCTTTTGCAAAGGGCTTCAAGAACAAGCTTAGTTGCCTCAGTAATTTCTGGTCCTATGCCATCACCTGGTAACAATGTAATAGAATACGAGTCCTTTTTGGACACTGCCATACTTTGAATCAGAGAATTACGTTGAAGAGCATTGTTTGGTTGTATTACGAAGGCATCAAGCCATGAGAAACTTGTGATCAAGAGAGTGACGACACCTGGTCTGATTTTCATTTTCTTTTCCAGATTGATTGGAAGATGAATTTTCAGATCTTTGGACGAAATTTAAAACCACTTACCAGAGGACCTCAACGAAATGGAAACACGTGGAAATTTTTAGTACAGTGGAATGTATTGCCCATTTTTCAAAAATAAAAGGAAAAAGGCACAATGTTTTCCTGCATTGTATAATCAACAAAACAATCTGTAGGCTAATACAATTTGCCTTAAGAACAGGACAGCACAAACAACAAGTATTTGATTCAATTGTTGACTCCGACAAGCGATAATGATCTTGCCAATGCAAGTTAAGTATGTTTTGTTGTTACATACTCAGATCTCTGGTCTTGCGCGAGAGATTGGACAATACTTAAGTTATTGTTAAGAACAACAGCAGTGGGATAAACGCACTTGTTTATGCTCAAGATGACATACCTTGACGTATGAATCAAGAAGATAATAACTAAATCTATGGGTTATGCGCAATATCCAGTCTAATATTAAGTAATAGACTAAGAGATGCATTTGTGTACCGATACTGGAGATGTCTATTATTGTTACTACAAGTAAACAATAATTGAAGACAAATTTACTGATGACTAAATACTTTGTCGTAAATGGTTTATCAAGATGGTAATTGCCATGACCTAAACTAGATCAAATTACAAACCCAGCTCTTCAATATCTTGGAAGTAGAAGTTCCACTCCCAGCTTTTCATTATTGAGAGTTGAACAGTTGCTCCCCAAACAAAGGTGCAGGCACAAGATTGAACAATTCTTCAAGAGAAGGACAAACGTCTTTTCAAGAGAAGTTCTAAGACTACACAAGAATATTCTAAATTAGATATCTAATTTACACTGTGTCTATCCTGCACTCAACATAAGGACAAACAATTAACTCATTTCCTGTTCATTCCTCATTGCTATCTAGAGAGGTAATTAAATTTTAATATACTACTTGCTTTAGGAAGATATTCTTGGATACAACTATGAGACTACAATCTAAAGTCTAAGCTTGTCAAATCCTGCAAATTCTCTGTTAAATGCATAGAGGGTAGCCCGAATTACCATTGGGTGACAAAAGGATAGTTTATGAGGCATCAACAGATCTCACCAGCTCATCTGCAAAGATAATAGTTCTGGCAAGCAGTATGTACTATTTCGATGATCAGATTCGACAATCACGAATATTTTACAGCCCATGAAATCTATCACTGATCTCATGCTTCTTTGCTCACCGTATTTTTTCATGATTACCCGTACAAAATGAGTGTACAAACAGCAATTCCATTATTATGTCGTTGAGTGTTGAATCATGAGAAATATTTCCCAAGGCAACTTTTTGGCACTGGCATCTTAAGCAGCCATTGCTGCCATAGCATCACCTTCATCCGTTGCACCGGAATGCTTCTCATTGTCTTGATTCTCCCAATCTGCACTTAAATCTACAATCTCAGCTTCTGGAAACTGAAGACAAAAATCATTTTCTTTAAGTCTACCATCAATTCCTCTCTTCGTTTTCAATATCTTCTAGCATTGGATGGCTTTTTTTCATTTAATTTATCAAATCCACATATTTAGTTTGGAATTGTTCCAATTGAAACGCTTTCCCATAATTTCGACGTCAAATCTGCATCACCAATTTTTTTGCAAGATTTCCTAGATGCTCACCGTTACAATTACATTCTTTCGACTTCTAAAGCTCTAGTTAACAAGAAATGCATTTACACATTGAATTATGACTGAGACACCTTCACGCATAAATTAAGAAGATAATATTTTTACCCTATTAAAGTTCTAAGCCTATAATTAAGCCAATAGAAAGTGGATTTATTGTAACATTGCTAATTGCACTTGAAGATTTTAGAATACATCTACAATCTGTGATATCTGAAGTTCTGTTGCCGATTGAACTTGAAGATTGGTAGAGCAGTTGTAACTTGTGAAGCTTGAAGTGTGATTTTCAATCGAACTTAAAATGAGTAAGTATCGCATCGTTTTAAAGACAGTTGAAAGGCTGCTGAAGGTGAAACCCTGGCACAGACAGGATTATCTCTGGGTCTAAACCTCATTGCAAAGTTTATATGTCACTTGGATGAGCCCCGTGGTGAGAGTAACACATGGCGGTCTACCTTACAAAGATTCTGGAGGGAGTGAAGTCCGGTTCCTTTGGTTGTCCAACAAAGGTTACTTTGAATTATAATGTAAGCTGCTTGACTTCCTTTTGTCCAAATGACAACTCACCAAAAATTACAGAGTTATGTTTGACTTTACACTTAAATCGCTTAAGTCATTTTCTAACTATACACTTATCTTCCTTACGGCCAAATAGTTCAAAGAAAAGTTCCGCGAGCCTCTGATCATGCACTAAAGGACTCATACGTTGCCCAGGTTCCGAAAACCCCGATTGTTATCCCAACATGCAGCTCACCATGCTTTCACAAGGAAACTAAAGCTTACTGAGTTTGGGGTAAATATCCATATAGCTCTACACAAGATATATGATTTCATTACTGGCTTCATATATTTATAGAGTAATTCCCCCCGATTTTCTAAAGGTATGTTGTTTTATTTTTAGAGTTCTCTATAGACAGTAGGCATGAGTCAAGACCCCTAGAAACTGAAGCAAATTGATTTAAAAGTGTTTTCAATGACAATGAAGCATGGTGTTCAATTTATTTACCTCTAGCTAGCGAATTTGCTACGGAAACTATAGATAAAATAGTAAGATACGAGATTTTGACATATTCAGCTACTATAACATGCTAATTAACTGAAGTCAACTGAAAATTATGCTAGTTTCTGCTCAAAATATACCTTCATACAAACTCCAGCAGGATGCGAAAAAGATATTGTAATGTAGCGTAAAGAGATGTCTCATATTATCACAGGAATGCAAAATTTTCGGATGATTCTTGGTTTCATCTGTAAAGATAAAAGCTTAAAAACAGATCTAGCGATTGCGAATATTTTACATATTCTGGAATCTATTCCGATCCTCATTATTGGCTGTTCATTCAGCTGTTTCTTTCAACACCAGCAGTTTATGAATACTACTTTAATTCACAGACATTTATTCAATCGTGTCTTGATTTCTGTAAAGCAGCCATGTCTAATCCTTCTTATCAAGCCTGAATGAAAGTTTTAACCTATCTCTAGAACTTGGACCCTTAAATCTACAACATATCAACACATCCTACAGGCTTTTGCTAAAAACTAGAACCCAAATCCGTTGTTCAACATCATTATCCCAATCTTTGTGACTATAAAAGCCAAATCCCAATTTTCATATCCTCAGTTGGATATTGCCTTCAAGAAAAGGTGTTTATTCCGTAAAAGCTGTGATTCAAATCATTCATGTCCATTCTTTTTCATGAACTACATTGTGAATACTCTATGAAGTAAAGGAATATCCCAAAGCCAGACCTATCTATATTTTGCTATAATTTTTCAAGCAGTATTGCCTCTCTCACTAGTCTGAGAAGTTTCGCAACGATATCAACTTTGCACTTTATTCGCTAACTTTAATTCCAAACATATGGCTGCACACTCCATACAATACCCTTTTCTACCTGTAAGGTTTTCTTCAATCTTCAGGTCAAAACTGTGGTTCTTGAAACCCTTTCATGACTTCCTTAAACCTAGACTTTAACAATAATAAATCAATATAGATAGCCAACAACAGACAGAAAAAGGAACCACTGGGATAAAGGTAAATTCACAAAATTTTCTTTCAAAAATGATACGTAGAATTGTCTTGAAGTCTGTACAAGTCATACTCTGCCTTAAGACACTCATCAAAGGTAGCACAAAATACAATCCTCCAGATAGTTTTTGGAAAAATGCGGTTTCCATTTTAATAGTTTTGCCTTCCGATTTAAATCTATTTTCAGTTGACAGTGCCCACACGCCGCCAATCTGCAACACCACTCTATATAATATTAGAATCCCACTGTCGTATGCAGCAACATCTATTTCCCCAACCATTTATTGAATTTTTTCTCGTAGAATATTTTACTTGCCTCAATTGTACCGTTTTTTAGTACTTGTCGTTTGTGAGATACTGACGTATCCATTACTTTCGTTTTAGCATCCCCATTACTGATATCAGGTTTTGGTCTGATCGCCTCAAAGCCTAATACTTAAACCTCAATGCCTACATTTCAACTTAGTGTTAAGAGATGCGCTTCATATGTTGCACAAAAGTCCTTTTCAGTTCCTGCAGAGAAAATTTGGAAGGTCTACCTCTCAGGGGAGATCCATTCCGACTGGCGAGAAAGAATCGCAACAGGAATTCAAGAGAAAAATCTACCGGTTGTACTGATGTCGCCAAACTTAAGTCACGAAAATTCTGACGACGGTGGTGCTGTAATTCTTGGCATGGAAGAAGAGCGTAAAAATTGGGACGCAATAGGGGCGAGAATGAATAGTATTCGAAACCAAACTCTACTTGAAGATTCAGACATTGTTGTTGTTAGATTTGGGGAAAAATACAGGCAGTGGAACGCAGCATTTGATGCTGGTTATGCAGCTGCCAAAGGAAAGTCATTAATTGTACTCCACCCACCTAGTTTATCCCATATGCTAAAAGAAATAAATGCTTGTGCAAATGTGGTTTGTGAAGACGCAATGCAAGTTGTTCAAACTCTTGACTACGTAATCACTAGCCGCTTGCCAGATCCAAAAGATGGAGATTCTTATATTCCGATTGCTGACAGACTTGGAAAAGGAAATCCAAATCCTTGAATTTCTGTTCGAAATGAAAAAGTGCTTTCTTTCCTTCCAAAAGTTTGATTAGAAAGATAGTTGAAACTTAATGAGTTAGTGTGAGAGGAAATGCTTCAAATGTTTCTGTGATTTTTGGGCTTGTCAAACGTTCCCAAAACCGATGTTGAGAGATGCAATCATTCAATATTGGAAAACACTGAATTGGAAAATGATCAAAAGTATCATCAATGGAATGCGTTTTATTTCCAATTGGTGATGATTCAACTATTTAAAAAATGTAACTTTTTGACGTGAGACTAGTTAGAGTAGACATAGGTTCACGGTTTTGAACCAGATGTTGGTTAAGGGGTAAATACACCAATGAACTGAAATATTCCTTTTAGGGTTAGAAACCCGTTCTTTACAATTAGGCATATTGAAGTTTTCTTTCTCAATATTCCATTTTTAAAATGCAAGCACAACTCCATCCTTTCTTACTGAAAAACTTTGACACTGAGGCATTCACGTAAGTCACAATGCTCATTTCTAGCTTAGACGGCAGTTGGAGCGATAATTTCTACTTTCAATAATGTATCAAGATCTGTCTCTTGACATTCTACATTCAATAAGCTGGGAAATGACATTCATGAAATCAGGTGAGATTTGTAAAATTGAATTGGCAGAGGCTGGGCTTGAGATACCCTTGTAAGAACTCAATTCTGAATAGTCTTTGAGCACCTGTATACAATTTGATGTGGCAGTAGATTATTTTTAAACTTAAGGAAGATTCAACAGCAATGCCTTCCATAATTTGATGAATATTAACAATCCAAAGATGATGATGGTTAGATGAGAAGTTGATTTTCTAAAGTCAGGTAGAATCCATTTTTACTTGGTATTGCATTAAGGTACACTCACACGAAGGGCATCATTGGACTATACCTGATGACGTTACTTCATGGATGAAATTGTGTTGTTTTGGAATCCCTGATGTAGCTCTTTACGCAGACCCACAACTTCCAAGATCAAACACCCTCCAATTTTACAAGGAGGCTCTTTCGTTTTTCACTTTTGTTTGATTCATGAGAGCGAAGGTAATTGTAAGGAAAGTGCGAAAAATGTTTATATTTACAAATGTTGTGCCATATATGCATATATGTCAAAAATTATTTGTATTTGGTAAGGCCATTTTTTGGCTACTTGTTTCACTCTCTGCTGATAATTTTTGAAACCTAGCTGGATACATCAGGAGGATTAAACTGTTATTCAGCAGCTTACAAAAATGGGGGAAAGAGGAGATGAATAAAATCTGATTGTGTGGGTACCAGTGTTGTTACAAGCAATGAGCGGGCAGTTTATTTTGATGTTATGCCAAGTGAGGAGGAGCAGGGAATACCAACATGAAAAATTCAAAACCAATGCATTAAAAATCAGATGTTGGCAATTCAGTTGGCTGCAAATTCATTTAAGAGGGAGAGTATGGACACCAGGAATTAGATATAGGAGAGTAGCATGACAATGACACAACTTACAAACGTATGGTAGCTTGGGCACCAGCACAATAACAAATATGGGAGATTACAATCAACATCAAATGGCAAGTGTCTAACCATGTGGGGAATAGTCCAAGCAATGCAGAGGGTGGAAATGCTGAGCACTACCCTGCAGTGAGGAACTACATCTCTGCCAGAACATTCCTCTCTCCATTATCACAAAATCTTTTCAATTTGTGGGAGGAATGTTTTGCGGGAATAGGAGGGAGAAAGCCAGGGAGGCATTTATCTTTTTCTGAGGGGGGTTGTGTAAAACATAAGTTTCAGTGCCGCAAGATTTTGTGGAATATGATAACTGCGCTCACATCTCACATGTTGATTTGAAGAAGGGTCTTTGAATCCTAATTTACAATTTTAAAACGGTAAGCAGAAACATTGACTGGCACTCTTTTCTACTACCGGTAGCTTGATTTTTCTAACCTGTTACTTGAATTGTGATTTAGACTTCAAGTTGTAATATTTTTCTAATATGAGACTGCCACTGTACCCAACACATAAGGCTGGAAGATACCGCAGCTACGGCTTGTATTTTTGGTTACACTTTCACTTAATCCTTATTGCCCCAATCATGGATATACATGTGGTTTCAGTAATATACTTGCAACCATTCCCATTACCAAAGGGCAATGACATCACGTTACAAGATAGTCAAAGTTTAAAGTTACGTTTTTTTCAAATTTGGTATCTAGTTTGCACTTCACTATAACGAAAACCGTGAATTTCATATGCTAATCATTAACAAGTGATGTACGAACATTCAAAAAGGCATGGCTTCCACGAATTCCGCAAAAGTTTCCCAGTGCGCATTTGAATAATGCGATTCAACACATCTGCTTCCATTCAAAGTCAAACATTACATTTAGAATGCCAAGCGACGAATCGATAGCGTTACTAGCGACTCTATTGCCTTTGGGAGGATTGTTTCTTCTCTGGGGATACTGCAATTTTCGAAATGGATGGTCTGAAGGCTTTCATTCAGGTCTACAAGTTACTCCCGTCACGCTGGAGCCGACTCAGGTAATGCCTGATCACCGGATGCGAGTAATCGAGAAGATATTTCCTATACCGCCTAGAAATGAAGATTCCGTCATTATATTCTACGACCTGGAATCAAAGCAATACGAAGTGGATGAAAGCGGATCCATCAATTTAAGTGCTGTGGCATGTTCCATTTGTCTCGAAGATTTTGGTAAGTTTCCAATTTGATTATAAGCATCTATCCCCAATTGTTGCGTGTGATTTTGGCGAATTCAGAGGGTGGATTTTTATTTTTGTTGAGAAAATGACTATTTCTTCTCATGCTACTTTGATTCCTAGATGCAAAAGCGCAGATCCTAAAGGGAAGATGTGAGCATTTTTTTCATCGACATTGCATTTTGAATTGGGTCAAAGTTGACCACAGCAATTGTCCAAACTGTCGTGCCAATATGTGGGATCAAGAAGAGTTTGATCGTTTGCTACATCAAAGTCAATCAGAATTAAAAGCCCAAGAGATCCATGAAATTTAATGCATCGATTATATATTTAGTCAATCATGACGCATTGGGTAATCAGCGCCCGTATCCTTTTTTCAACAGCTCGATAGTTCTTTAAGCCACGTTGACGCACTAAGGCTTCAATCTTTACGGCTACAATCGTCTCATCACAATATATTTCAAAAGTCTTCAATATTTCGAATTTCATAGGTTGTAAAAACTCGTCTCGTTTTATGCCATTCCCAAATTCAAGCACTGTGTCCTTATGGCTTCATATGGAAATGTGAACATCATAAGCACACGATCATAATGTTGGTTGAAAGTGCAGCATAAGGACTATCAAATTATTACTTTTCCCCATCAACAATTCATTGTGATCTTTTATTATTCCAATATTATTTTTGCACTGGAAATGATTCTCATTTGGATGAAAGAATAGCATTGAACAAATACTGACTAATTTCTTGAACATGAAGGGGGAAAGAGAGAGCTCTTCCAGAATTAGTTTAGTGCAAATGCTTTGCAGAAACTTTAGGGAAAGAAAGGGTATTTTTTCACTCTTTGAACTAAAGTGTTTTAATGTAATCTGCCTATTCCAACATTTTATTTTCAAACTTACTCTTTACTTCATTTCAAAAAGCTTTCAAGGGAGCATTCTAGGAGCAATAGTCCTTCGATTGGCATCCCAAAACAGCAAATGAAGAGTTTCATCGTAAACATGGGGATCGAAGTTTATTACATAATCTATAACTTTGAATATTAGTGCAAGAAATGTAGTTAAGACAGGCTTCAAAATGAAAATTCGAATAGTAGAATATTTTCTTACACCTTCTTACTTCTATGGCACGTAATAATTCCCTCTTGAATTGTGAGAGTTCAATGGCAAATCATGGAGGGATGAAACAAGATATGTATTCTCATTCAACTTGTAACACTGCACTTAAAAATTGAATTCATAATCCTGTTCTTGCTTAAGAAATCTTACTGATTAATGGTGACTAATCAGCTTCCGCTTACAAGAATGACATAAGATGATGTGACATCTGACTAGATTTCTTTATTTGAGCTGGATATAGACACTAAAAGATCATTATCTCCGTACGCCCTTTCATGTGAAAAATTTGAAAATGTCTGACGTACATTCAAAGATCGAAAGACATTCTATTAATGGGCATGAACTTTCTTTCAGTGTATTGGTCCTCCCGATGAAATGTGTTCCTTTTCCTAGTTTTCTAACGAGACAGACTTTCACTTTTCAGTAGCAATAAGTGAAATACTTCTTCCCAATCATCTAGAATGCTTATAAAGTGTATTTGATTCATGAATACTTAATTCATCATCTGTCTTTTAGAATTTTTTCATGATTGCTGTATTGAACACCCTCTCTAGTTTGCCCGTATAAGCTTAAATCCAGTATTCTCTACTTTATTAACAAGTAGAGAGTTCTTGATTCACAAAGAGGATTAACACATTTTCTGTGGGTGTGACATCTTCAAACACCACACAGTTCATATTGCTTTTTTCACCTTAACGTTCACCAAAGACAGTGTAGAAATCACCTTTTGATATCCATGATTCTCTTCCCCTCTTTTTTATTCTTTCGATTTTTTGGATGAAATGACATTGGTGACTGGCCTATCATAAGAATCGAGATATAAGACTGGTTTGGATAATGATGGCATGGTCTTAACAATGTTTTTATCATTTTGCCCAATGTATTGGCCTTAATTCAACACGATAGAAAGAGGGTACGAATTATCGGGTGTTAAAATGAACCTAATTCATTGACTTTCAGCGTACTTTACAGCATTAGGGGGATATGTCACTTGGTTGAATTACTTACTAGTTAACTTAGATTACTTCAATAATATTGATTTTGTTCTGAGACATGTTAAATTAATATTTTAGCATGCCAATGACTCAGTATATGCCAGGTGATGCTTGGACTATAATCATTGAATAAAAAGGATGAAAATTGGCAAAAGCATCTTCAAATAATTTGAAATCTATCTTTGTACGACTTTGATCGGACTTACCTAGTGATTTTGGAGCAGTCCTTAACTAAAGAATAATGACAATTTCTAATGGAACTCTTCCTTTATAAGGAGTCATGTTGATGTTTCTATTCTCTGCACGAGGCTGTTGAAACCCGGAGGAAACTTTGAGCAAAATTCTTGTACAAAGAATCTACTGTGTTCGCTATAATTGTGATTGGCACACTCAGGGGTGAGAGGATGAATCCCCAATGGAGATTACAAAAGTCAACGGACATAGAATAGAGGCGATGTTGGGATAGGCTGCAATTCAGTTTGTTTAGCATAAAATAATGATTTGATAAACGTTTTGGTACGAACAATCCTTGTTCGTAGAATCATTATGTGAAGACAGTTTACAAAACATAGTCAAGAATATAAGTTCTTGATTCCCTCTGATAGAAACGGGTGACTAATGACAAACATGCCAAAAAACATCAATTTTTAATTTTGTTGCACATACCCAACATGAGAATATCATTACAAGCGTGTACAACGCTCATGCTTTCTCTCTGCTTGCCTGAAACTAGAGCTTTCATATCACCGATCTCGATAGGGAAATCCCAATTCAATGCATTGAACACTTTCAATTATTCGAGAAGGTTGACACCCTCAATTTTATCACTTAACTCTTGTTCCTCCGATGGGGAAAACGGGAGATCATTTTCTGGGTCCAACAGCCTCTTCCACGAATTCCTTACAGCATCGTTATTTGGCTTTATCTTGACCTTCTGTCCGATGGTGAACTCGAATAACCCGATGGACCGTGTTTTGGCAGCTCGAGCAGACGATGCCCTAACTGTTACCAAATCACAAATCTCAAACGAAAATGGAGAAGCAAAGAGTATCACAGAGGAGTCTCTTCTAACTGCGCCCTCAAAGAAGGAATCAGCTGATATCACCGTTGTTGAGGAAGTGTGGAGCCTTGTTAACAAATACTTTATTGATCAAACATTTAATGGACAGGTGAGTCTCTTTGATTGGAGAATAAAACATCTAAACATTTTCCTCAACTTTAGCATTAGGACTGGAATGAAGTGAAGAAATCCTACTATTCTCAAATTTCACCGAGCGATAATGATGAAAAGGCTTTGCAAGTTGTTACCAAAATGACAAAATCTTTAGGCGATAAATATTCCAGAATACTGGATTCCAATCAATATCAGGCAATACAAAAATATGATCTGATTGGTATCGGTGCGACATTAATGCCAGACCAGCAGAAGCATATAATTGTTGGTGCCCCCCCCGTTCCTGGGTCAGCTTCTGATAGAGCTGGTTTGAAAGTTGGCGATTATATTGCTGCTGTCAATGGAGTTCCTACCGATGGAAGATCAGCCTTCGACATTATAGATCAAATTTCAGAAGATCCAAATGCGAAGACAATAACAATGACTGTCAAACGAGAGGGAAATGAAGGTCAAGAAGGTTTCACGAATGATATAGCCATGGAAAGGGCATTTGCAGAAGTTCGTAATCCCATCCAGTTTAAGGTTTCCGAAACTAGGAAGGATGGTACCAAAGTAGGCTATGTGCGCATTGTAGAGTTCAATGGTATTGTGAAGGCGAAATTGGAAGAAGCAATTCAAAGTTTGGAGAAGGATGGTGTGAATGCCTATGTGATTGATGTCAGAGGCAATCCAGGGGGTGCATTTCAGAGTGCAGTGGAAATATCCAGCCTTTTCCTAGATGACCGCATAGCCACTTATGTCATTGACAGTAATCAAGCTAAATTACCATTCCGAACAGCATCAGGCAGCGTCCTAATCGATTCTAAGGATCCCATTGCCATTTGGATTGATCGAAATTCTGCGTCGGCTAGTGAAGTGTTCACGGGCAGCCTTCATGATAATTGTCGTGCGGTAGTCATGGGAGAAAATTCGTTCGGGAAAGGTAAGATTCAAGCAGTATATGGATTGAAGGATGGTGCTGGGTTAGTATTGACAGTTGCAAAGTATGTCACTCCAAGTGGGACGGATATTCAAGGGGCTGGGATTCATCCGGACATCGAAATAGATTTACCACCCAGCTTTGTTCCTGTCCTCTCGAGCGATACCACCAAAGTTGATTTCGAAGCCATTTCTAGTAGACTCAGCATGTGTCATATTCCCAGCGGCATCTAACGTAAAGATGAAATTATTTCCTTGCTAACGACTAATTCGGAGTATTGCCTTTGGGAGAATCGAAAAGTTTATAAATCATTACTGCATTTATGCTATTTAACTTTAAATTACTTTATTCATTAATTTTGGATTCATTGTAATGATGAAACTCCTGATTGAACATGGAAGAAAATTGATTGCCGTTTCTTTGCGCCAAATATAACATTTCTAGCTGCCTTTGAGTACTCCAGAGATGATTATATCCATCATCGTATGTTGCTTGCGCATGAGATGGAGGAGGTATGGGTAAATTCGCGGAGTAGTGCTCCTGGGAGTCAGGAAACCTTGATGATAAGAAAATATCGTCACCAATGCCTTGATCACCAAAGTCAGCCATAGTCAGTGCTGAGGTATCTTCTGTTAGCATTGTAAGTGGAACAGGTTCAAATCGATCATGAATTGCTGCATGTGCAGTGTTCAGAATTTGCGCGGACGATGGATTGTGTTGATTCCAGTCGGTGTTCTTCTCCAGCATTTCCTTCAGTTTTTCCCAGTCGTGACTGCCTTTAGCATTCGATTCCTCGTCATCTTCAGATTCTGTATCTGAGCATTCCAGAAGACTTCCTTTCGATTTCTGTTGATGTAATATTGTGGGAGTCTCCATTGTTGTGTGTGGTAACTTTTGTTCTTTATCGCCGTTTGCCAAAGCTGCATCAAGGTTGATTCTATCCTGAGTGTTAAGGGATAAGGATCCAAATGAAGTCCCAATGCCTTCTAGCCCACTATCTACGACGTCTGGAAGATTTGATACTGCCACACTGAATGACATCATGGATCCAAATGAAAGCCCTCCTGTCTCAAGCTTTGAATTTCCTACGGACATCATCGATGTTGATCCAAATGACAGTCCTGCTGTTTCTAAATGTGGCAGTCCAGGATCTGAAAATTGATTTGAGTGATCGAACAATGCTTTTGATTCTTGGTTAGCATCGGTGTCGAAACCAACTTGTTTCCTTGTACTTGAAGGTTCGTTTACATGATCTTGAGTTCGTAAATAATCAGATGATATATCATTTGCCGATAGTTGGGACTGATCTGTAGAAGAACCTGACTGAGAGACTAAATTTGGCTGTGCAACGAGGCCACCATGACTCTTGACTGCTTGAATCATTACCTCTTCTGAACCGGGACCTCCGTTTTCCGATAGAGGATACATCAATCTAGGACCTTGACCAGGAGGTAAGAGAGATGGATCAAACAATGCTTGCGATGGTGAAGGAAAGGATGAGGGTGGAAATTGAGCATGCGATGGCACCTGTGTTCCACAACCCGACGGACTTCCACTATGAATAGGCGTAGAAATTTCCGTAGAAGTATGAATTAAATTATTCCGAATATCGGGAGCACCCTCTCGAAGCGCTTGCGATGTTTTCTCTTGAGCTCTTTGATCTCCGACATCACACCAATAATCAGATTGTGCTTGCTTTTGGAGAAATCTCCCAGGAGGATTCTGACTCCGAATTGCTTTTACTATACTTTGAGATAGGAGCATCTTTTGTCGCTTTGGGAGTGTCACATACAATTGTTTGTTGGCAGCCACAAGCATTCGCCAATGAGTATTTCCAACATGATTATTCGTTCCACCGCCTCGACCACATAAAACATCGTGGGGATGAGGAATAGTTATATCTCGCATCGGATATCCGTCGAAGTTGATACGCGAGGCATCCATTTTGACAAGATTGAATTCAATATGTAAGGCGTTT
Organism: Fragilaria radians; assembly: GCA_900642245.1. Lineage (NCBI taxonomy): Eukaryota > Bacillariophyta > Fragilariophyceae > Fragilariales > Fragilariaceae > Fragilaria > Fragilaria radians. The sequence goes on along the minus strand of CAAAJI010000011.1, from coordinate 102,870 downwards.
AACGTAATACACGTAGAAAGGGGTCAGTAGCATTTCATCACTATAGTTTAATCCTAATATTCGAAATTCTCCGTTCAGTACTTGTCAACAAGTTGAATGACCACAATCGTTACCATACCCCATAAGAAATAGAAATCAGGATGTAGATTGATGAATAAAGTCATTAGCGTCTTCAAATGTGCAACCATTCTCATCTTATCCTAAAAAAAATTGCCAAACTTGTTGAATCATTTGGAGAGAAGGTGTGTGGTGTATGGATGCCCTAATGTTCAACATCTGTATCATCTCTTTTGTGTAAGTCAGTATCAGGCTGCACAAAAAATAATTTAAAAAAAAAAAGGCGTGGGATGATGAAAAATCTTCAATGAAAGATTCTCAAATCTATTTTCCCCCTCACTATAACGTAGATATAGACCTTAATCCAATCTAAAGTTTCAGAAACAGCACTAAACTCTGAAGAATGCAAATGTGGGGAAATTTTTGATAAGACGCATTGAATCTGTTCACTCAATCACTGAACAACAAGAACAATTATTTTTCTATAAGCTCTTTCTGCAAATGAAAGTTTCTTGAGCTTTTCATCCTTTAGAACTCGGCTCTATCTAAATGATAATTACTTCATCTTTTGAATTCACTTCGTAGCTTCTTTTGTGAATGAGATATATGTTGTAACCATGGTATGTAAATATGTCGGCATCACTTTGCACATGTGAGTATGATGAACTTTGTATCAAAGAAAGTAAAGTAAGTGAACGGAATACCAGTTTCGATCATACACAATCAAATAATAACTATCTAAATATTAGGCTGTGCTTTATGATCTCACATGCCATCTCGGGAAGTTAAGTTTATCATGAACTGTTCTCGCGCCTGTCTAAATGCTTGTCCAATAGTCATCTCGCCAGTTGTTACGCCGATAGGAAAGCTGGAGATTCCAGGAGTGCTAGTCTTTTCTTCGACACGGCCATCGTCTTCCCGTAAGAGCACAGCAGCTGCCAATTTTCTTCCATCTGTTTCCAAGATAATTCCACCATCGCAGTGTTCATCAATCAAAGAAAAACAAGCTCAAGATTATCCAAAACCATGTTGCGCTCTGTACTCCCACCCATCAGATTTGAGAGAGCATCGTACATACCTTCATTGAGGTATGCAAGAAACAGCTCGGATTCGGTGGGGGGTCCGACATGGACGACTCGAACATCACCTGAACCGGTTGCTGTTGGTGTATTTCCACCGCAAAAAACAGCTGTCCGTCCCATCACAGTTACGACTTCAGCAGCATCAGGACGCGCTGCGATTCCCTGAATTTTAGCATGTAGTTGACGTTCAAACGATGCCCGAACTTCGTCTACAGAAGTGACTTTACCCTCCTCCAACGCGCCTTTCTTCAGAAAATCGCCGTAATATTTCCCGGCCAATCGATTACCATCTCCATCAAGAATCAGAATGGCGTCAACTTTTGGAAGCAGTGGAGGTAAGACAGACTAAAGGAGTGTGATGGGAGTCAGGTTAGATGGAGTCAAAATCTAGAAAACGATAAAATTCGACGATCAAACTTGCATCAGCATCAGGGGACAAAGACACCAGGAAATAAATCTCGGTAAAGCGATACCACAATAAGTCAGCAACAACTTCATCGGAGTTAAGAAAATCTATTTGACTGATCATCGTCCCATTGATGCCTCTCGAATACTCACCATGGTATTCTTTGGTAGTCCTTTATCCTCAATGACAAAAACAGTATATTCGACGTGAAGTGACCGTCCCGCTTTTATTCCAATTAGTCGGAGTTTCTAGATTCCAAAAAAGTTAGCAAGAAGCCAAGCACTTCATTCCCTTTTTAGGTCTCTAAAATGTTGAACACATTTTGAAATTATGACAGGAATTGTGAAAAAACAAACGCACTTTCAATTTAGCAAAAAAGAATAGAATTGTTGTTTCCCTCTTGATATGTATATCCTAACTGTATCTTTAAAGTCAAAAGTGATTTCTGGCATACTATAATATTCATGAACGGTGGTATCCTGTAGGTGGACACCTATAATGTGTGAATATATTCGTAAGGTGGAAACTTCACGAAGTGAATATCTCAACAAAACTGGCCTACTATCAAGTTGGAATAGAATCAGGGTGTTTCAAAATCTGGAACAGATCCGTGTCTTTTTGGCAGCTTCAGTGGATTTTTCACTTACATTGCAAGGTAGACAAGAAACTCTGGATAGCGCACAATTGGCATCTATTTTGATCGCTCAAGCTATTCTAGTGGAAAGTCAATCACAAGTTAGCAAATTTGAGTGAGCTGCTTTCGGAGCAAAAATGCATAAGAGGCAGTTTAAGGTAATATATACCTTAGCTAGAAGGCCACAGCAACTGAGTTTCATTCTACCTAGACTAAGAATCTTTGTAAGCCAAAATGCGATCCATTTCCTCCGAAATAGTTCCATGCAAGCATTATTTTACTTTGGTAATCTGGTGCAGATTCAGAGATTGCGCTATCTGTGCTTGAGTTTTACACTCCTACACTGTTTCAACCTTTATTCATCCACCCAAGGCAAAAACCTAAATTCCATTTTCAAGTCTATATTAGAATTGATGTTTGGTATCCCTAGATTGCGTTTCTTCAGCCATTGTTCAATAGGATGAGAATTTAGTCGTTTCTTTGTCTTTATTCAACCAGTTTAATTCCAAATTATGATGATATAAAGTTAAAATCTGAAATCCTGAAATCTGTCAATAATTCTCCATCTTCGAAGGGGGAGGGAGGGGGGGGGGCTTGCATACTGCTAAATGGGGTTTCTGAAAAACTGAAAATAACATTGTTAAATTCATTCACAGAATTACAGTGACTCTAAGGGTGTGGAACAAGTATCCATTAGAAAGAAAGAAGGTATGGTACATTAACCGAAAGCTACATAAAAACAAACATTATCAAAGGAAAAGACGACTACAGATATTTTCTAAATCTTCAACAAAAAATTACGTTTTCAGATGATGTGTTATTGTGCTATGCAGCCTTTTTTGGTTAAAGTTACTCGAGCTTCATGTCACATGGGTTAAAAAATCTACAAGCAATTAACGGCAGACTCGGATTGAAGAAATGCGATAATTGTCGGAAAGAACATTTCTTGCAATTGTCAAGAGAGCTTGGCATTTTTAGCTTATTTGTGTACATTTCCACAAAATTCTACAAAAACTAGAAAGTTTTGGAACCGTAAACTGTTTCCTATCATGAATCAAATCCTCAATTTTAGAAGAATGTCAAAAGCTGGTAATCAATATAAAAAAAACAAGTTCTACATCTCTCATTTCAACACAGTGAGGTGCTTTATCAATGATTCAATCCATGTTCATCAATGGTTTATCTGCAAGACAAATAATTGTCTCATTTTTTCAAGCAGATGAAAGTGGCCACGAGTAATTCTCCTTGATTAATTCAAAATTGAAAGATGTAGATACAAAGTTGAGATATAAATAGAGGCAGAGATTAACACGAAAATATTAGAGAATAAATTGTTACTAGAATTCAAACTTTGAGTAAACGGTTTTGATGTGAAGTTTTTCTTGTGAAGTTTTCGTGAGAAAGGCATTTAATTTTGAAAAGCCTTTAATGAGAAAGGTTTACTCTGAAGACTTTCCTGGGAAGTTTTTCAGGAGAAGTTCTTAATGTGTTGGACTTTCCTGAGATGTTTGCAGGAGAATCTTTGGTGTTCCAGACTATTGTGAGAAGCGCCCCTTACCCAGCCTTGGCACAATTTACCTTAGTGACTCATTACGCCACCTCGCGTCAAGATGGTACGCGCATGTCTTACGCAGATATTTGTCACTTTAGTCGTATTAATCTTGTTGGTTGTCTGTTGATAATTGATATCGATAATACTTCTGGTATTGTTAAAGTATATAAGGTTTCGAGGTATTGCTGATGGTCAAAATGCTGTATCGAGGAACCGTTGAAACGCTTATCTTCGACATTCTAACGCTTAAAATTGGAATTATCATCTGGTTATACCGATATCAAAATTAATTATCACCAAGTTTGAAACAAAGACTCTGTTAAACGACTCAGTACTATCAAAATTGTATTATTAAATTTTCAATATTTCAGTATATTACGAAAGTACTTAATGTACATGATTAGCAAATTTTGGTAATCTCTTCCGATAATTGGCCGACTGTAGTTAGTTCCAACCGGACCTCTAAGGTTTCAATTTGTTATAAGCTTGTCAAGCAACGAAGTGTCTGCAAATGTGGTCCCCCCCTCATGATGAATGGAGTTCAGGAGATGCTGATATCAGAAGTACTCGGGGTAAATCTCACAAAGAGAGAGATATGCGCTCGCGTCTTCCAGAGGAGAAAAGGGGTTTTGATTCAAACCTTACCTTGAATTTAGAGGAAGGATGGCGTAAAGAACAAAACGGAGAAAGCACCGTGGTAGAAGCTAGAGAAACAGCTTCGACAGTTCATAGCGATGGAACATCTAATCACAAGCAGATTAAGCATATTTCTGCATCATCTCAACATTCAATCCCAAAGAACTATTTCAATACTATTGAAAAGGCGTTTGGCCGAAAGGCAAACTTGTACACCGACGTCTTGAAAATCTCAGAACGCGCCACTCCCAAAGAGGTGCGCATTGCATATTTTAGAAGAGGAAGAGAAGTTCTTTGCGAAGGCGAGTTGAGAGAACCGTGCGAAGTGGCGTCTATGGGAGGTTCTGTTACAAGTGAAAATAAGCTACGATTTCAAGCCATATCTATGGCTTATGAGATTCTAGGAAATCCAGCTTGGAAGGAAGAATATGCAGCTCTTATACGAGAAAATGAAATAGATCATCCTATCAATTCACAAGAGTTAAAGGATTTGCCTATTCCACCAATCATTAGAAGATCATCCTCACTTGGATCGCGAAAAAGCAGAAGTCAGAATGGCGTAAGATGGAGCGAGGAAGTTGAAGAGCTTGTCTTTGATCAAGATCCACTGGAGATACCAGAAAGCCTATCCCGATCAGAATCTCGCCGCTCCAAGAAGAAAAAGAAATCAAAAAGTCAAGTAGTAATCGATGATGAAAACCTTGAGCATCATCTCGAAAAATTAGATAGAAAAGCCCACAAGCATATGACATTTGACTTCTTCGATGACCTCGAAGCAAGTATAGAGGACTTACTAAGTCTAGGCAGCTCAAGTTCGCGACGGTCAAACCCTAAGCCTAATATCCAGGAACAATCCAAAGCAAGGAAAACCGATTCGAAGGCATCGTTGTTCCATGACTCCTTTCGTAGCATTCGCATGCCAACGGACATTATCCTCCCGGAAGCAAAATTCAAAGCGAGAGATATTGAAGGGACTTTTGCAAGCGATGATAGCGTCAGTACCATGAGCGGAAGCTTCGCTGAAAGGAAAATTCGTGCAGCAGCACCAAATCCTGAGTGGAAACCCATGACTAAGGTGAGCGAAGAGGAAATTTCACTTCAATCAAATGATAGAGCAATCAACAAGTTTTCGCAGTCAATATATTCTAATAGGAAAGAGACTGCGCATAATGATGCGTTTGACGACACGTGTGAACACATTTTGTGTGGTTCAAATGATTACGCATTTTCTGAGTACGGAGATCGTGGTTGTTCAGAATACGGAGATCGTAGTTGTTCAGAGTGTAGAGATACTGTACCAAGTTCAGCACAAACACCAACTTCGAAAGCGGATACTCTACCAGAGTTTCATATATTTTTAGTTGCATACATCAAATCTCTCGCATGTGATCTGTATGAATGGGTCGCGTACTTGCAAGATTTAGACATTGAGGCTACAGTGAAAGATGTAATGGAAACAATGATGATCACAGACAATGATCTCGATGGGATAGTAAACATTGTCCGAAGCGAAATGAATCAAAATCGCGCTTGATGAATGGTAGCAATATGTTCTCCACGAGTAGAATTATGTATGTCAATTATTTGATAAAATCTCAATCCCACATTTCCTCAAATTTGTGAGATAGAATAGAGAATCTTGATGCAGCTAGAGATAAACACTCTGCCTTATATCTGTTGTGAAGGAAAATGAAATTGCGTTTATTTATCACTATGTAATTTTTCTTGTTTAATTATTCACCTTGATTTAGTTTACCTGAGTTACCTTTGCATTTCAAGACTATTTAACTTGAAAGTTGAAGAGTATAGTTGTTTTCTCGTACAGGATTGGAAAATTATGTAGAAGTGAAATATAGCTTGGAAACTATGCAGTCTCATTGATCTTGAAGTGGAATCAAATTCCAAATCAAGGTTTTCTTATCACTCTGAATACTTTGGATTAATTGTGTCCAAGCTCATTAAAAATCTGTTCAAAAATTTTCAATCTTGTTTGAGCTTACTCAAAACGAATGCTGGCTAAATAGTGTTTTTAATGTGAACAATAAGAATGCAAACCAGATAATAGATTGAAGAGGGTATACACACCAAATATTCTGATATAAATTCTGGTTGTTGCTGATTTATTTGTAGCTTTGACATTTTCAAATCAGCCTGTGGCTTGATATATTGTAGTGTTTGCAAGAAGAGAGTGCACTTTGGATATGAGTCTTGAAAGTAAAAGAAATCACCAGATCCCTATAAACCGTGACCTAGCGGTCATAATCAGCAATTTTGGGAGGCAGTAATCCATATTTCTTGCGCTTGTTTTCTGTCACCTGGCCTTTTTGGCAAGTGGAGGATAGACATTCAATATCTTGTGTAAACTCTGGTAATAACTTATGGTCTTTTTCAATGCAAATCTGCCTTGGATGGAGTAAATATTCATGGTACCCAGACAGTAATTTTTGTCGTATTGAATGAGGAATTTATGTGCATATTTATAGCAAAGAAGATCTATTCCATCAATATGCTGCATAGCATATCAAAAGCCAAAACTGGAACTCACTAAATCTTCTCAGTAATCAATGTTGACAATTTTGCTAGATTTACTATGGTTCAATCTTACTTGAATCTTGTTAGATATCAAGTTTTGCAGAGGGTCAAAGGCAAGATTAGACTATAGAAAAAGTCTGAGTAAGATTAATCATTCTTTTTTATTATAGCTTATGTGTAACTCCAGCTAATTCTGTAGACTTTAGAATAATCTATTTTCAATTTGATTTTCAGGTTCTAAACCAAAGATCTACACATACCATTTACAAACTTTTGCTTCTAGGTGACAATTTTCGTTGGTTAATGTATTTTGGCATTATATCACACTTCTCTTTGAATTCATTTTTGATTTCCCTTTTTTACTTTTCATAATACAATGAGGTTAGAATATTAAATCAACTAAGTTTGATGGATCATCTTTAATGAACAAAGCATACTTTTTTCGTGCTTCAGCATTTTCTGACTGGATCAAGTACATTGATTGATTATGCTTTGGATGGTAGTGGATTCACAAGTTTCACGTACATAATTCAGACTGCTTTTTGGTTGACACTAAACCATTTTTCATGTTTACAATATCAGGGTTGCAATAGTATAAATTACTTCCTTGGATTTTCAAAAGGATTACCCATCGGCTCCAAGGAAAGCTCTGTGCAGTTACAAACTTCTTTCTTGAAGTTATTGCTGTAGAATCTTTGATGCATCGTATCTACTACCACGGTACTACTCGTCACAGTACTTTATTCCTTGACTGTATTGTGATTGAATACTCGTCGTAGTTTACCTCTTGACAGATGATGTCTCCTTCTTGAAGGTATCTCTATAACTAGTATGTCAGAATCTTTTTTACTCTTATCAAAATAACAAAAAAATCAATTGCAACTATGAAGGTTTCTACGATCCTCTGTGCTCTTGCAATCACATCTGTATCTGCCTTTGCACCTTCAACCAGCAAGGTAAGTTGACTGATGATCTTGTAATCATGTAAACGACCAGATTACTAATCGTTCAGAATTATGCCAGCCCTCTAACACTGCATTGAGTGCAACTGATCGCCGCACTGCTTTCGGACAAATTGCGTCTGCGGCAGCATTTGTTGCGCTTGCCCCAGGCGCTGCACAGGCTGATGGTGCAGTATCTATGGCAACTAAGACCAAAGCAAAATTCATTTACGGTGGACGTATTGCTGACTTGAAAAGTGCAGTTGCAGCTGGTGACTTCGACGCCGTAGCAGCTGAAAAGAATGCTTTCATTCTTTTCAACTCAGGAGTGTATCCTTCTGCTAAGGATAAGGCGAGCAAAGCCAAGGCTATCGAAGGAACAAACGCAATCTTTTCTGCAATCCGCTCGAAGGATAAGAGCGCATTGAAGTCTGCCTATGACTCCTACGTTGCATCGAACACCATTACTCCTATTCCAACGATATCCAACTCCGATGGTCAATCCCTGGCCTCAGACTTCAGCTACGTCGCGAAGACCAAAGCCTCGTAAGTTTTCGAACTTGTTTGTAACCTGGTATACTTTTACTCTTCCTGACAATTTCAATATCTTCATCAGTGCAATTTACCAACGCTAGGTGATCGATTTCGATAATTCCTCACAATGACCGGAAAGCACTGCAAATTAAAAGTTAGCTTCTTAACCTACGATTTCATACCAATTTTCTTATGAAAGTACATTAGTTTAGAAAGTTTAATCTTGACTGACAACTAAAAGCACAAGCAAATCTTCAAAGTAGGTAGACGCGATTGTGATTAAAGAGTCAAGCTGAATGGTAGTAGTTTCAGTTTCCAAGCAGTTGCTTCTCTAGGTGTTCCATATCCAATAATTCCCACACTTTAACTATATTTCCGTCTTTACAAGTTATTTCGATCGCGCCAGTCCATTCAATTGATTTTCCAGTTGGAGGATATCCAAGAAATTCTCCCTTATGAATTGCCGTAAAATGAACCTTACAGAACGCCTTATTCTTTTCTACAACAAGTGTGAGAATTTCAGCGTGGAACTGTTCCAACTCAGAACGGATGCTCGATACCAAATCAGAAAATCCTTTGAGCCCCAAACGTTCCATGCCACCAGGTCCATTAATGCGAATCCTTTTGCTACACACCGTTCGTGTTTGTTTTACATCTCCACGGTTCCAGATATCATTATAGTACTTTTGGACAAGAGTGCGGGTAACTTGGTCTTCAGAATTGGAGACAGTGTCTAAGTTCTTAATTTTGCTTCTCTGCTCATCATTCTTTATACTGCTGTTATCAGGGTTGAAAGATTTATCGTGATCATAGCGTGATTTCATTTTTGAGGGTTGCGGTTGTCAGTTTCGGTCGAGATTCTGTTAGAATTACGCGTAGCAAAGGATGAAGATTATGGATTATTTTGTTTTATGTAGACAAGCAGTAAAATCACTTGGGCATAATACTGTGAATCAGGCAAATACCGTTCCTTACTCATATTAATGAGGAGCAAAATGAAATTAAGAGCGAATAAACCAGAGTAAAAAGGGATAAGGATATTGACACGAGAAGGTAAAAAAGTTAAGAGAACAAACTTAAAAAAATGATAGGCAAAACACTGGCATGTAATGTTTACTGTGTGAGAAATAAGCCACCCTAAAACTTCACCACTCTTCATTTCTCCAACTGATATAGTGCTGCATTTCCCTTTGGTAAATGGACAATAATGCCATCATTTCCAATTCTTGAAACCATTCTTGAGTGCCGTGTTTATACTGAACAAATTAACCCAAAGCTCAGGCACATTCTTGATATCTTGATGCACAACCTGAAATATGTTTCCATTGACTTGCTCAACATTGCATCTTAGACTTTCAATGTTTGTTGTCTCCATGATCTTTCTGTTTCCTTCTGTAATGCTTTTGGAAACATACTTAATGTCAGACAGACCATTGTCACTGTTGCAAGACTGGCATAATGCTCCATTGTTTCCAATCCAAATGCTCCACAAAACTTCCAAGCTTTCTGACATCAATCGAGTACAACATCTGCATCTCCCATCCTTACATTTCCACCTCTGTTTCCTTCAGCTCTTCTATTCTATTTGAAGCAATTGGAATTAACATGGCCTCCCCTCCTGCATTATGTATAGAAGAGAGGTTGGGAGCCTCCTTCACTAGGCCTTCACTACAATCTATCTTAGATTTGAACTGGATAGCCTTGTGACCAATGTCTTCACAATAGAAACATTTCCCTTTAACTGATCCCATGTCTTCCAGCTTCATCATCTGTTCTTGAAGAGTGGTAATCCCGGTTTCAGGGTGTTCATTTTCCTTACAGAGCGTTGTTTGAACCGTCTTTCTGTTCTTACTAATGAAAGAGCTGAGAGAGGTTCATACTTGTACTTCAATCTTTCCCATACCATGGCTTCATTTCCGTCTATGTAACCCTTGTTCTTGCATCCTTTCACCATGTTGAACGCCACATTACCATTACTTGTCTTCACATCAATTGGCAATACCAACTCTGTGTATGCTAATTTGCTTACTTCAAAGATCATCATCATTGTCTTTCCTTGGCCATTTTCTTGTTGATTTCATTGTTGATATATGTGATTGTAAGCTTACCAAGTAGGATATCATAATTGCCTGATCTTCTTACCTTAGCCAAGAACTTTCACTCAAAGTTGACCATTCTTCTTTCTCTCCCCTAATTGTGCTGATATCACTCGATCACAAAAGGCTTAACCTCAATAGAATTGTATATATACTTATAGATGACAGCTTAATTCAAAGGAAGAGGGCATGTAGAACTTTTCATTTAAACGTGTGGCAAAGTCCTCTTTGCACGCATTGTATTTTCGAATATAATTACAGATGACTGGATATTCTAAATCCGGATCATCACCTCTAATTGGCAAGCCTCCTTTGCTTTAATCACTACACACATTCACTTGTATCACACGCTACAATAACTTATCCTCAGAAGTGCTTTTCTGTTAAATGTACAAATCTTTGAATATGAGTGATACTTTTCACAAGTATTGCTTGCAAAAGGTGAGCATGATGTAAGAAAACCATATTGGCATGGTTTTCATTTTCAAGGGATTATTCAGTTCTATGCTTCTAAAAAAGGGGGATTGAATTCAACGATAGCAGAGTTTGCCTTTCTGAATATGTAGTGTGGCCCCTCCTTATCTATTTATTACTTCAAGTTGATTGATACAATATGTTTTGAAAGTAACGCCAGCACTGTAACATATATGATATCTTCACTATTCTCTTTCGAAAGATAATTCATTCATTAACATAATCAGAAAGAGTACAAGAGGTGCAGCGTATATATGGATTGTTTTACCATGTTGGTATTCTAAGGAAAGAATTTTAAATGATTTTTAAAGTAGTGTAGCATTTGGAAATCATATCGATATCCAATTTTGGAAATATGTTGGCCGGATAATGAGTTAATTCACAGAGACATACGAACCCTTGTAACGCGCTTATGTGGTCTATGGGCTTTTGTTCGTAACTTCTTGAGGTCGAATAATTTGAATATCCTCTTCGAAATAGGTAGCTGCTGTCTCTTTTCTCCGTTTTTGGAATCCATTGATTCATCCGAAACGGGTAATTTACTCAATGGGACTTCAGATGTCAAGACTTTATCCAATCTACTTTCCCACATCGATTTGGCTCGAGCCATGAATTCAGATACTTTTGACAACAAGGAACATGACTCTTTCAAGCTCTCATTCCTATTTCCTCCAACTATATAGCTGTCTGGTATGCAAGTTACAAGAAAACATTAGGGATCGTGAAGGAATTTAACAATGCAAAATGGTCGTGTTAACATACGTGCGTGATCTAAAATATGGTCATCAGAGGTGTGAGACTTCCGGATAATTTCAATCCATTGGGGAATAGCTTCTCGTTCAATATCGGAATCGTCAATAGTGTCCTTGATAACAATTTCAATCCATCTCGGATAAGGATGGTCATCTGATGACGAATCATCTGTTATTTCTTGATTATTTTCGTCAGAAAATGGAACTTGAAAGATTGTTTCCTTCTCCGAAAGTGCGGGATCTTGGACCTTATCGTGAGAATCGTCTAGAATGGACGACAATGCATTACACCCTTGAATGTGACAACTCGTTACACTGACTAAGTGGATAGATAATTCACTACTTTCAGTTTTCGATGTATCGGAGTGAACCTTATGACTCGATGTTTTCTCCACAGAACCCATTTTATCTTCGCTATCTAATTGAAGTGAGTTCATTGCGGCAGGGTCCACTTCTTTTGAATGGAAGACTTTTGGTTCTAAATGATGACGTTTAAGCATTATTGGCTCAACGTATTCTACGCATTCTACGGATTCCACCGCCTCTTGGATACTTCTATCGATACCATGAGTATCTTCAACGGACGAAGAATAGTCACTTTTAATCATTTCTGGAATTTTCACTTCATTAATTCGAGTCATGCTTTTGATTAAATCAGGCAAATCGATCTTAGACATATATTTCATGCTAAATCTTGCGTCAGAAAAGTGATTCTGAAGCTTTGACTTTATCTCTCGATAAGTAGTGTCCAAATAAAATTGAGCAGAAGGTAGAGCAGATACCGACAATCCAAGAGCAACAGAAAGAGTGGATGCGACAATGAGTCTCAATCCTTTGGAATCATCACAATTCATGTACGGCAGGATTTGCTTCTCTGAATTGCCAGAGTTGTAGGAAATTGCATAAAATTCCATTACCTCCTTTGGAACAAACTTCACAACATCACATGGACGCTGCCACGTGACGGGAATCGGGCATTTCACATGAAACGTTTCTTCAGTTGTAACAAAATGAAAAGAATCTCCTTGCCATTTTTGTCGAAAAAAGCATTTCAACGTGTGTTAAAAAATAAAATTCAGGAATTGAATGGACATACATACAGACTGGCAACTGACAACGAAGAATGCAGCATCTTTAAATTGAAAACCTGACAATTTGGAAACTTACTGTCTTGTTGTCAACCCATTCCTGGTAAAGAAGTTTGAGTGCAATGTTTGTTTCCCGTTGATGGCTATATTTAAGGACAAAGATGTTTTTTGACAAATCTGTTTATTACTCATTAAAACCTTCACCATGCTGCAGCTTGTTTGTGCCATTACCAATTGTGAACTGAAGATTTACAAAATGTTTAGCTAGTAATCAATTATGCGAAGTAATTTTTAAGGAGCACTGCTTTGTACCATTACATAACATGTGACGAATAGTTTCTCAATATTATACGGTAAATCAATGCAAATAAAAATCATTCTCATTCTTATTGAATTTCCTTGATGCCTCAATGTAGATCTTCATTATCAATCAATAGTATATCTCACACTCGTTGCTCATAGTCAAATTGTGATCTGCTTCATATTGATTACCTTGGTTTGGATGCTTTTTCGTATTTTCCCCATTTGTGCCTCATAGATTCGATTTGATAATACATCGTAAGGTGCCTTTTAATTGCAAATTATCTGGTTCAAGAAAAGAACTATGTGGACAAACACTAGGTGTCCAGAATAAATGGAATACTCATTTAGTTTCCTTTGTTTTCACTCAACTTGAGTCATGGATTGCTAAAGTCATCCCAATAAAAAAATGGAGTAATCTCAACATATTCTAGTTTGAACAAATTCATCTCTGCTTCCACCAATTACTTATATCTGTCGCTTCTGGTATGTTGGTCATGATCGTAGTACCATGCACGAAACAAAATCGACAAGTTATGGGCACATTATTTCATAGTAGTCCCTTGCGAGAAATATGGATTAAGAAAGAAGAGATCAGTTCGATTGGATCCGATGGCATTACAATTATGTTTGCTGTGGACTGGAATCCAATGGCATCCACTGGAGTGCGTAGTATGATAAAGCAGCGTCAAAATTTGAAAGACTCTAACTTTCTGACTTTCTTGCCTCATTATCATCGCCGTCTCTTGGAATTCTCCAAACACTGACAAGGCATCCTTTTTCATGTCCCCAGGACTGAAGGCGCAGGAGGTCTCGCTTGTGAATATTGAAACGCCAACACATTGCCACAGTTGACATTTTGCCTTTCAAATATCCTTCCGTGAGCAGCATATCCAAAAGAATTTGGTTTGTATCCATGGTAGGTGGGTCATTCCTTTCCATTTGTGGTGTCTTGTTTTCCAAGTCTTGATCTATGTTAACCAGATACTGTTGCTTTGGTATAAGGATATGTCTTGCGCAAAGCCAAACAGCCATATTCATGAGAAAATCTTCTAATGAGACCATGGTAATGGTAGATGCATTAATTATTTCATCATCGGAGTCATCTTGGATTGATGACATTCCTCCTTCTAAGCCTTTGGTATCACCGAAAAAACCACGAGGTAATGAATCCTCGATTCTTTGCAATTTTAAGTCTTGAAGGTTGGTTCGATTCTTTCTACTCTCTTCGTCTCTTGACGATCGAACACGAGTCACAATCTGAAAAAGTGCTAAGCCCAATGTATTTGCATCGTGGCCATCCTCGGACACTAATTTTTCTGCCAATTCCTCAATCGAACACCCTCTTGTCAATATGCTAACAATGATGTGAATTGAAAGATGGTAGAAAACCTGTGAGAACTGGAGCGCTTGATCATGTATGCGTTCGATGGCACCTTCACAAGACGCAAGAACGCTTTTCTTTTTAATGACGTGAGAGGCAAAACATAAACGATTTGTTGTCAAATAGGTTGCGATATCTAGAATGGACGATAATGGAACAGCCGTGTCACGAGATAATTCAATCATGCTTTTTGACGGGCTTATGAATGAGAGAAAATTCTTCATGCGGCAATTGCATGAAGTAAGGCTATCCGACAGCTCAGCAGTAGAAACTCTTGGAAACAAAAGAGTATGATACGGTTGAACCTTTCTCGGTAGATCTGTCAGGGAGTCAACTGCGACACATTCTAGAGGAACAGCGACATGTCTGTTAATAAATACAGTCCGGTCCCTTGCAGTAAGGATTGCGGATGCGATTGGTGTTGAGAGTAACTTTACTTGTGAAATGGCATGATATGCCTGCACTAGTTCTCGGACAATATTCCCATATATCTGAGGACCATCGATTGTTGCTGCTAACATGAGCTCTAAAACCTCGTGGTCACGTTCTTGCCTTTTTTGAAGCTCAGTCGCCGAGTCTTCTCGATCTATTGCTTCCTCTGTGACTAGTGCAGAGCTCCCGACCGTTCCGGATGTTACAGTTCTACGATGCCGTAACGGTCCAATCTCGGATGTCGATGCATTCACCGCACTTGAACTTTGAGACTGTAAATTTTTATATGTCTCAACAATCTCATGTAGACGCATAGATTGAATTGCAACGTACCGACAACGTAGTTCTTCACGTTGCAGTACTCGACACAATCTAGCAAGTGAAATATGTATCTTTTGAACAGCCAAAAATGTTCCTGACTTGCCAAACACATACTTTTTTATTTCCTCGTCATCTCCCGAGGCTATATCCGGCGAATCTCGTCTGCCTATTTTTTGAAGTTCTGTATCGATATCTTCTGCTTCGATATCAAACCATCCAGAAAGTGGTATCGTTGACATCACAGGAGAAGTATTCGCAGCAACCACAATGCTAAAGAGGACAATAGCTGATGGATCTTTGATGTGATCAGGGCTCATTAAAACAGCCCTACAACAAAAAACTGTCCTGCCTAGGGTTATAGTCATGGGCTGATTACAAAGAGGCTTTTTGGGACGAAATATCTTGGCCATGGCACGGGAGGGAAGAGTAAAGAAAAGACTAGTACTATCGCAATCCTCAGGAATATTGGGATATCGAAATATCAAGCGAGCGCCTTTTCCTCGTTCCTCCACCACAAGTGCGATGCCAATTACGTTGCAAGTCGGCTGCAGCTCCGTCATGTTACCCCTAGTCTCGTGTCAATTTTGCAAAAAATATCCAAATTCCCAAAATTTCAACGCATAAATAACGACTGATCTTCATTCATGTAAAAAAATTGTATCTTTATAATAGCAGTGAAGCACAAGTGGAAACACCATGAATAAAACCATCCCTAAGAATATATATTTTTTGAATCATGTTATACTTCATCCCTATGAAAGAGTCAAATTCAAGATCCAATTATGCAAATGATAAAAATCAGCTCATTATTTTACAATGCATCATTCTCTCAACATCGGGAAGTAACATGCTGCAATAGTGGTTGACAACACCAATAAATTGGAATTTATAATTTTCTGAATCTTATTCCTTGAATTTAAACATGACCACAATCATTAAGTCCACTGGTTGAATAACGTAGATGGTAATCCAATAACCAAATATCCTATTCTCCTACAAAGAATTTAGATTTTGAAGACTTAGCAAATCATCAAATTGCATCTTTGCATATTCCAGATATTGGACAAACTTGGACACGGCGTACTGAAAAATTGTTAGTTCAATTTTGATTCACATGGATAATTTCTTTATTTATATTGTCTCTATGGGAGCATAGCCTTTGGAAATTATCATCTAGTCTGATTTGATTTTCACTTCTTGTTCCAAACTTCTTTGGAATTCCAAAAGTTCAAGACTCTCATAGAAAAAAATTGATTCCTTTTGGTGAAAGAGCCAAAACGTTGATGCTTGCAGCCATCATTGTTTTTGGAA
>CAAAJI010000011.1:67664-77729 GCA_900642245.1 Fragilaria radians | reverse complement strand
AATCATTTGTGTGTCTCATGCCGCTGCAAGTTTCGCAACCCTCCCTAATGGATTTGAAGGTGGATGCTATGTTTCTATTCCCCTTCTTATGTCAATAGTTCTGATGACCACAGCAGCTTTTGCCCTTGGAATTTCGAAGGTTTATCTGCCTGATAATCAGCGACGACGCATTTCGGGATATAATGAGTAATTACATCCTGTACAAGATAGCCCTCTCGAACATCTTTATTAGGATGTGAAAAAGAATTGTCGATCGTTCACGATCACTGCACAATTCCCATTTCCTTACGCACTGTGAAATTTCAGTATCTTACACAATTAGTGAATAAATTTACTGATGTAAAATTGGTTCGAAATAACCACTGTTTCAGTCGTGATTTTGACACTCTTCTTTATGACACGTAGCCGAAATTGACTCGATTTTCCATAAATTATCAACTTTGAAAATGAAGTCCTTAACTCTAATCTTCATGACTCATGGCATCTTAAACAATGCTTTTAGCTTTTCACCAATACATAGGAGACATCATGATAAGTTTATGAGCAAGGTGACAATGCATTTAGGATCTCAAAAGCCTTTGAATCACAATCTCATCGTAGGTAATAGTAATGGGAAGACAATGAAGAGAAAAGCTTTGAATCCTAAGAGCGCATTTGAATCAATAATCTGGGATTCTCTTAAGAGCGCGACAACTCGGCAGGTAGCGATAATTTCGATGTTTGTGATGTCCCTAATCATTCCTATGCCATCTCATGCTGCTATCAGCGGCGGTCGCATCGGTGGTTCATCACCTGCCAGGACAAGAGTTGCCCCTTCACGTAGCTCCAACAATAATTCTAGGCGCCAATATAATGGAGGATACAGTCGAGGGCTTGGTCCATCTATTAACAACGGCTTTACTAGCGGGTACGCGGCAGGTTATCTGACGGCTCCGAGATTTGGTTTCAGTCCTTTCATGACTCCAAGTTACTTCAATCCATACAGTTATGGAGGGGCGGGAGTGATTTCTTACAATCCTGGTCCAAGCATCGGCCAAGTTATACTTTTTGGTGGATTGGTATACGCAATTTCTTCTGTCCTTCGTAACGATAACGTGGAATCGCTAGAATCCACAGATGGAGATACCTATTTCGGTGTTCTTGGGTCAGGCACTTCATACATTAAAATCAGTGTCGCTCTGGATGTCCCAAACCGAGATGATGCAATGTCTATTCTCTCCGTTCTTAATCGTTTGGGACAATCCAGTAATTCGGAAAGTCAGACAAGCATCCAACGCATCACAAGTCAAGGTAAGAATTTTCAATTTGATTTCTGAGTGTGATACTTTTAAACTTCAGGCACAACTTAAACTATGATTATATCGTTAGTGGCGCTTGAATTGCTGCGTCGAAAGTCTTCTATCGTATTGGCAAACACCGAATGCCAGCATTTCAAATCAAGAACGCAAGCTCTTCGAGAATTCAACAAGCAAGCAATCACAGAACGCAGTAAATTTGAGCAAGAGAACACGCATAATGATTTAGGACAAAAAGGTGGACCAAAAGCTACTATGGCGGTGGTTACTTTAATCCTTGCCATTGATGGCGACAACACCAAAGCAACATCAATTCAATCAGTCAAGGATGTGGAAGAAACGCTTCGAAAAATTGCCACCGATTCACTTGTTGACAATTGCCTTCAAAGTGCGGAGATACTATGGACACCAGAGGACAGATCTGAAACCCTTTCACTTAGAGATATTATTGCTGATTATCCAGAGCTCAGAGCTGTTTAGACTTCAAAATATAGGTTAAAGATAAAAATAGTAGTATACATTATCCTTTTTATTCGCAACTAGAAAAAGAAATGAAAGTTTGCACCAGAAACATCAGAATAATCCAAAAATTGTGTTGATTGTACCTGACGAAAGTCTGCCTGTTGGCTATCCAAATAGTAATTAGATTGTTTGATATTTCCTCGTGAAGCAGGAGCAATAGTTTCACGACAATAGGGACATGATGTACGTATATTTAGCCATTGTGAAAGGCATTTCTCATGGAAGATGTGACAGCAACTTCCGTTAACTACTTCTTCACCTGTTTCTAAACAAAATATGAGTCATACCTGCGAATCATCTTCTTAAATCGGCTTGAGCCATGAAGTACCTACCATATTCTACCAAGCAGATCGGACAAGCCAAGAAAGCCTTATCTGAGGGTTGGTATTGAAATCGCATAATGACCTTTTCCAAACTCTCATCGAATCTAGTCTCTATTTTATCTGCAGAATCCCAGTGAATCCAGTCAAAGCTATCTCGTGTATAAAATTGAAAATTAGAATACCAAGATAGTAGCTTACAAACTAAGAAGACAATGATCTCACTGGCTCCTAGCAAAAGAAAAAACACCGCCAAGGACGGTGTCATCGGCGATTCTCCTTCGGGATGCAACACATCTGGTTGCTCATGGCTGAAGCCTGTTATTAGAATTGAATAATCCATGTTTGATGGGCGAATTTAGGGTCAAACAATAACAAAATCAGTGCCGATTGCAATTGTTCCATGGAGCTCCCGATCCTTTGAGATTTTCTTGTAAGGAATCCCGAACCCCGAATTGGTGTCACAATTCAAATCTAGTAATGTGTTCGTCGAATTCTTCTTCGATGGATCAAATCATCAACGAAAAATCCCGAGTTTTAAGTTAAGGACAAAGTTAATCTTCAAGATTATAATTGAATTGTGCTACGCACTTTGACTGGCCTTCCTTTGTATTCAAAAAGGGTATCATGATAACAAGTTAGAGCAACACCATAGCCAAAAGAAGGGTTATAGATGTGTTTCGGTGGCACCGAACCTGTATGATGATGCAATTTCAGTGGTATCACCATCCCACCTCCTGTGCAACATGGTACCGATAAACAAGGAACAGGCATAAGAAATTCAAGGTTCAAACTAAAAGTTTGTGTGCCAACAAGATGATGGTGACAGGAAAGTTGCGTACAGATATTGCTGAATATATTTAATAAAATACTGGCTGTCATTCAAGGATCTAATACTGAAGATAGAAGGAGGTACATCGCAGCTTCAAATTATATATATATATATATATATATTGCTTTCTGACAAACTTGCACATAGCTTTGCTATCATTGGCTACATTGTGGGTAGATATTTTTTGGTCTGGAAAAGTGAACATGAGGTCAATTGTTGGTAAAGTACATGGATCCCAGAAACTACGCTATATTCAACTTCAATATGACAATGCCAGAGAGATTTATCATGGCAGGTGGGACATAGATTTGGTTAAGATTGGAGTGCATGTCCGGAAAACGCCTAGAAATATCAATTCACTTTACCAGGAAGAAATTCTCCCATTTAACTTTCGGCCCTGCATAAAATTGATTTTTGATGTCTCTTTGAGTAACTTAAAGAGTGTGGATTAAAGAAACGACAACCCTGATAAATAAATAAAATACAGTAAGTAAGAATGAGTACAACTTCTATTGTATTACGTGGCCTTCTTTGTTATCTTATTAAAATCCTTGGATACTATGTATTCACTATGATTGATGAATCCTGTCCATTCATTTTTTTTGAAAGCTTCTTTTCATTATTCTCCCTAGCCACTAACATGTGGTACCGCCTTGAACTGTTGTTGTAATGTAGCTCAATGGAGATTCTGACGGATGAAGCTACCTATACCTTAGGAAGACAATTAAGTATTTGGTTTAATTTGCATGTTGAAATTCCCTTCCATGAGAATTGCCTACTCCAGAGTTTTACTATGGTATTTGCTCTTTGCTCTGTCATATTGACCCCTTGCTCTCATCTTTGGGAATAACTTTCTATTGTTAATATTGTTTCGTAATTTATGCAAGCAGTAAAAGAGTATGTCACTTTTCACTCCAAGAAATCAAAGAATGCATGTCTCTGTCCATCAGATGATTTCATTCTTAATGCAAGTTAAAGCGGCTTTTGTGCTTTATTCTCGTAACTCCTAAAGTCAATTCAAGCAGTCTGATATGATCGATGTGTCAATCATTGGTCATAATTCATTTTAAAGAAATAATTATCTTTTTCATTCCAATGCTAGTTAATATAAAATCCTGCAGTGCCCTATACACTTGGATCTCAAGAATCCAGGAGGGCTAGTAACGTGATGTGATTGGTTGCACAAATTCATTTCCGCCGTTCCTGTATTTGCTGTGTAGATGTCTACACTCATAGGGAGCCAATTGATACACTGGCAATGAATTTCTGGTCCATCATTAGTACAAACATAGCGCAACACAATTACGTTTCAGCAATCTTTTGCGTATACTATTGTGATTCTTGATGCTTCTTCTTAGTTCTAGCAATAAGCTAATGGAAACCTAGCTCTTTTGAAGGGCATCTGTACAATCTTGGAATTGACAACAATATTTTCTGCCATCCAATCTTAGTCAACCGTTTTGGTGCTAGTTTCAGAATGTATTGTTAGCATAGAAATCTAGAGGTACTTCCGTCACCTCATTTAACTCTGGCTTATGATACTCATACAACCTCAGGAGATAGGATTCATGTTGTCAATGCAGAAAGACATGTCTTGAATGCAACCAGTTTGAAATGCAAAAGGGTTTTCTTTTTTCTTCACAAATGTTTATCTTTTGGACAGAATCATTTCATACTCTACATCTTCTAATCAGCTCTGTGAGAAGGATCTTTGACAAGCTCATATTCGAAATGCAAGTTGCGTCATCGTGATTTCTTCTTTCCTTTTATATCTGAAGCATTTGTTTTTGGAATTCTAATACATCTTTCTTGCACCTTAAGAGTTGAAATGACCTTGTTAATTATCTTGGATTTTAAAGTTCAGAAAAAGTACTGCATTATCATTATTGAGGAAAAGGATGTTGAGATTTTTTGTCATCATTTGCTAAGTATCAATTTTGACCTCTGTATTATTTTTGTTGTGAAATTTGCAATTGAAAGGAAACGTATCTGAGGAGTTGAGTCGTTTGAGTCAATAAGGCATAGGGGAAACAACATCAGCGTATTGAAGAATCACTTGAACGAAAATGCTTCGCTTCTTGGACGTTTTTCGTAGAAAGAAGAAGAAGAAGCATAAAGAAAATGTTCAAACAGGAACAAAAGTGGAGACAAATCCAAGCACTTTTGTGGAGAGCAAACAAGAGATAACGCAGCAAGTAGAGAAGCATTCGTCATCCTCCTCGGAGGAAGAAGAGTCCTCTCACGGAGATGCTTCCTCTTCCAGCAGTTCTTCCTCTTCCAGCAATTCTTCCCCTTCCAGAGATGTATCCTCGCTGGGGTCAGAAATACAGATGAATACTGCTGCAATAAGAGAACTTGTGAAAAGATATTTTGTAAAAATTTGGAATCGAGGTGAGACGGAGGATATACCATATGTTTGCAGTCGAAAGTTTCATTTCAATGGATCTCCTCAGCCTTTAACTCATGAAGAATTTAAGGACGTGGTTGAAAATACTCATAATGGCTTAGATTTGTTCCATGCTGAAATGCATTCTATTGTCGTCGAAGGTAACAAAGCTTTCTGCCGGATGCTGTTCACCGGGATTCATAATGATGAATATCTTGGATATCGCCCCACAGGCAAGAGCATTTCGTGGATGGGTGCAACTGAGTTCACCATTAAAAATGGTCTTATCGATGCTACATGGGAACTTGTTGATTTCCAATCGCTGAGAAAGCAATTACAAGGCTAGTTTACGAAGTCTCTGACCTTTGATTTTTATCACATATCCCTTCACTTCAATCTCAAAGGGACTCATTCATGTCTATTATTATGATTGTGCGAGTAGATGAAGTATTCCACATTAACCTGAAAGCTAGCTGGTTGGTTTGTGTATGAAATAATCTATTAACATTTAGTTAAGTCAAGAGTTGTAGTTAAGCTTCTTTTTCGTTCAACGTAAGCGCGCCATTGTCCATTGAATGTTGAAAAGGGGGAAAAATAGATCTCAATAGAAAATTGGAATTTTTTTATCATTGCAGCTCCAAAAAATGTGTTATGGTCTCATGAGTCAGAGTAACCAGCAGGATCGCTTAAGTGTAGAACCATAGAAAGAACATTGACATTACAATCGAAAATAGAAGGTTGGATTATTTACATAACCAAGGGCTTTAAACTTCCAACATTGTCCATGGGATAATTTCATTATCAAGGTTTCACGCTAAAATTAAATCTATTCGGAGTATCCCATAGATCTTTTAAGAGACTTTCCCAATGCAACTTAAATGCTGTAATGTTCAAGGCCATGCTATTTGCTTAAAGCACTATCAAGGAAGTACCTTAGCCAGCTTTGATGGTGGTGATTATGCATGGTGCCACGACTCTTTTTTTCCAATAAATCTCTTTGAGTAGAAATTTAAATATTGCAACTTATCATTCCCAACATATAATAAATCATAGTAAAAGTCCATTTGAATATCAACTGTATGTCTGATTTGAATTGGTGTCACCTCATGCTAAGCAAACTAACGGTAGGAAAACATTTCTAGTTTTTTTAAGTGCTCTTCATTGTAACCTTACTACATTTTCAAATGATGTTACCAATTTTATCATCAAGCCCTCACTCATAAATCATTTTTAGCCCAAACTTCAAAAGCTGGATCACACTCAGATTAGCTCGGTCATATGATGAGATAATGCATCAGGATTGAAATGATGACAAATTTATTGTATACGAATTTCTTGCATTACCTTCAATCTTTTATAAGCTGATACACGTTCCTAATGTTAATGACACCTTTCAAAATTTAGCATTATTTTTCGTCCCATTGTCAAAGACCAAAAGGAAGACACGAGTTTTCCGCCAAGGAGGCAGATGCCTGAACGAATCCCGAATGGCCGTTGACGACTGATTTATTCTATTCGCAATTTCAAACTGGATGTACCATAACTGGGTACCTAGATAGAACTATTTTTTTAAAGAAAGAGGAATAAAGTGTCTGTCTTTGAAAAAATAATATCATATCCTACAACGTTTTTCATTAGGCAATGAGACTGAGATTGGCTTCCCTTGAAATTACGACAATCTGCATCGGGTTTTCGATGTTTCTAATTTCGTTTTCTAAAAGTGTATTGGGGTCTAGCTAGAATATGAGCACATCAGATTCCTATGACATTCAATTTGCCTTCCTCCACCAAAGTTTGGGGGTCATTTGCCGCTGTAACATTAAAGGAATGAATTCAGTCTACCAGGCAACACCTTTATTTCAATTTGTGTCTTGGTAATAGCTCCATCCCAAAATTATTCATTTGACCAAAACATTCTAAATTGGAAAGTTTTTGAGAATTGACTTCGTAAGCCATGGATTGTTTGAACACACTAGGCACGCAAACGCTGTTAAAATAATAATTGTAGTATGCAATGTAGTTCTGGAAGTGATATTGAACGTAGATTGAACTATTAGTTGAAATTTACTCCAAGCAATCATTACAGCAATGACAACATTACTATACATATATGGCTAAGCCTGACTTTAGACCTGATTTGAATGAATCAAATATAGTGGATCAATGACTGCAAAATTTCTCTGTTTACCAAAAGTATTTCACATTATTTTTCTCATTTCTTAAACTCTCATAGGGTAAGAAGGAATCATAGAAGACTTTAAATTTAGTAGGACAATTACATTGACTTTCCTACGACAACAACACTTCTTTAATGTCCAAGCCACAACACACCCAGCAAAGAGCGACCAAACATCTTCAAATCAACAAAGTATGTAGAACATTGTGCCACACGGTCAACACTCCTACTGTATTGATTGGAATCCTAGTTAGTTTTAGCTCAGTTGAATCTTCATCCAAAGAAGGTCTGACTTAGATTTAGCCTTAGCTCCCAAGCCCTGACTCACCTTTAGAATTAGGTAGTTCAATCAAGCTTATAAGAAAGTTTTACGAATTACATCTACAGGTATAGTGCCATGAGGCACAGTAAATTTACTCTTCAAAGTATTTCATTTGTCTCTGATCCGTCAAATCCATCATAACGTTCCCGATCACCATTAGACAAAGACACCTCCTGAGACATCAAAGAATGGATGTCTGAGGTTAAGAAGCCCAGAAGCATGTCCGTGCAGGACTTTGTGCAAAGACTCACCCATCTAAACAAGTTGATCAAGTATACTCCAATTCCAGACCCAATTAGCAATCCCGGTGCACAATTACGGATGCTGAGCTCGCTCAAATCGTTCGTAACGCCTATCCGATACGCTGGAAGAAAGCACAAGTTCAAGTGAACCTTTGTCTCTTAAGCCTTGCTGCCCAGGCAAGATACTATAACGTGTTGTAGAGTGTAGAACCAAGCGTTCTGATTCCTCATCTAAATAAACCAAATGACTCCAAAGTGTCAATTGAATGTCAAGTTGAAAAAACCGGTCGATCACAGAAATATTGTCATTGTCTTCCTAGAAAGGCAGCACCATTTCAACAGCCTCAGTTTCTACCTCTGACTTTGAAATGTTCACCACAGTAGAAGATATATCCTTTCCTGAAACAACTCAAAGCATCAAGACATCACAAGATTCTATTACAAGTTCACATCAAAAATTGAGCCTACCTTGTTACTCCATTATTGAACGTATGGAATAAATGTTGTTTTTTGCAATGGGAAGATCATCCTTCATCCAACAATATTCCCAGATGTCCTGGCTTGGTATCATATCAACCTTAATCACCCAGGACAAGATTGCACACATAGGACAATTCACTCTGTCTTTTTTATGCCAAATATGGAAGCACAAGTTACTTAATATGACAACAATTTCCATATCTATTGTCTAAAGTTTTCACAAAAAATATGGTATTCTCCCTGAGCCAGATTGGACTCTGTCACTACAAACGGTCTGAAGACATTACCCTCCTTGTTGATCAATACTGGTTTTATTGTTACCCTTGTCCCCACATTGCCATATTTGCTAATGGTTCTGAATTCTCCTATGAATTCTTTGGACTCCTACTCAGCTACGATATAACCGCGAAACCTACTACGATGAAAAATCCTCAAACAAACGCATTTGTAGAGCAAACTCATCAGATTATGGGTGATTTGATCCGTATAATGGAGTTACATAAACAAAAATATGATTGCATTACAATTAATGCTATTATCTAAAGTGGTGCTTATGGGTTACGTGCCACCTATCCTTCTTGTCTTGCCGCCTCTCCACGTCAAGTTGTCTTTGGACAAAATTAATATGATTATCAATGCTGCCTATCCTACCAACTGGAACAACATTGCCAATCATTGTTGCAACCAAATGTATACCAATAAAACTCGTGAAAATCAATCTCGCATTCCCCATCATTACGTCATTGGAGATTCTGTTCACATTAGAAAATCCTCTCTAGAACAAAACCTTCATCTACTTTAAGGACCCTATGTTGATGTACAAGTCCATACTAATGGTACTGTTACGATCCAGCATTTGCTGATCACCGAGCGCATTAATATTCGCTGTCTTCACCCCACATCTCCGCACTCTAATTAGGGAAGCAAGTGCAATACGGTCAACTTTCCTAGTGTATTGGTCAGAAACTTAGTTAGCTTTAGTTCAGTTGAATCTTCATCCAAAGAAGGTTTGACTCAGATATACGCTTAGTTACTGAGCCCTGATTCAACTTTAGAATTAGGAATTTTAATCAAGCTTATAAGGAATTTTTACTAATTACATCTACAACTATGGCACCGTGAGGAAAACTGACAAAAGATGTGTCTACATTTAAGGTATACAATAGAAAGTGACCAATCATCATCCGAGCCTTAAAGCATACATTCTTACACTTCCAAACCAGTAAAATGTGTTTCTTCTATCCAACATTCTGAGCATACACTCAGCCAACAAGTTATCAGCAACGTATCCTACAGCTTACAAAGAAATGTTCTAGCTCCATCATGCTCCTTCATGGAACCAACACATTAAAATGCACTTCATTTCCCCAATAGGAATTGCATCCACATCAGGATATCTTTATATAATACCGATATACTCATCAGAAAAGTGACATCAACCGCTACTAATGAACCCTTTCTGAGCATTAAGTTTTCCCTCATGCTTTTCT
>CAAAJI010000011.1:48427-62647 GCA_900642245.1 Fragilaria radians | reverse complement strand
TAACAGCGTCGATCCAAAAGTGCCATAAAATTGCTCTTTGCCAGAGGTCTCTTTTCACGGGCTCTAGCATCGAAAACTGGTGATAAGGCCAAAATGTGCACGCAATGTTCGGCTCACGGAATAAACACGCTGAGTATGAATTGGGGGCAATGTTAGATCATTTTTCCAATATCCTTCTAAGATTATATGCAATAGCAATCTCTTGGTCACCTGATGCGAAACGACGACGTCGCAGATATTTGTAGAATCAGAATATGAATCTAGATTCGGCAATAGTTGTCTATACAAAGGAGTTGCTGCCATTAACATAAAATATCATGGATAAGACCTTCACAAAAGACTCATAATGAATATGAATCTAGATTCGGCAATTGACTATACAACGGAGTTACTGCCATTAACACAAAAACATCATGGATAAGACCTTCACAAAAGACTCATAAATGGATTGCCTTCATGGTAGCAAAATTGATAAGCTTATTCACCCCTGAGAGTTGACATTGAGGTTTGGAGATAGAAAAGTAGATGAAATCATTTGAAATAATAGTGGTGACGACCTGCTCTTCAACAATCATAAATATTGTTGAATGGGTCAAGCAGGTTCAATTTGAATCAACAAGCAAATTTGTCATGCCGCGTCCAATCTCACTTTTTCAATCAGAAACAAAGTTAATTTACATTTATGGGGGGAAAATTGTATTGAAGATATAGTGCTTATAGTGTAGATTACGCTAATGACCATTACTCTGTCGATAAGTAGTAATATGTCTTTCTGTAAATTAGGGTAAAAAGTCAATACGTACCATGCGCAAACCTCAATCAAGCACAATCCTGATTAAATGCATTTAAAGTCATAAACATTCCCCGTATTTTCGATACCATAATCTGAAGCATCATAGAAAGTCTAGATTGATTACCTTTGTGTTCGATTGTGGTAATACTTGAGGTTGTCAAATCCTTTTCCCATGACCTCTAAATGAAGGAATGGGTAAAGGAAGGAGAAGAGCTCCCTAACTTACTAAATCTCCTATAGCTATTAGAAAAGAAAGGAGAGTCATTACAAAACTTTGATTGTCCCATTAACAAGCAAGTAGAGTAACTCATCAAAATAGAATCAGACTCAGAGCAGTTCTAAAGTCAAAATCAAATGTTACGTAGATGCCCTTGAAAGTTTCGACCTATGTTGGATCAATGACAACCTTATCCGGGAGGTACTATGTATATATTCAATTGCACCTGTAAAGGGAATAAAAAGAAACTGTGTAGAGAATTTGTGAGGTGAATATTAACGGATATTCCCCGACTATTCTATTCCGAACGAAAACATAACAGTTAGATTAATACCTCACCCTTTTGAGAATCAGCCATAATCACCTAAATTATGTACTCAATAGAAAGAGTCACCATGGGATAATGCCAAGCTTCATCCTGGTTTTCGACCGTATATCAGGTATGGGCTATGTCAACACACATATCTTCGCAGTTTTTCGTAGCAGAAATCCCTTGGCGGATTAGGACCATCATGAGTCCATGGGTGTTATTAGATGATTGCAAGTAAATATATTTATAGAAAGTGATAATACAAATTGAAGCATATGTTTATTTCACATTAGTAAATAAATGAATATATTATTTCAATTTCAAATCAGGTTTGAGGATAGGCAATAGCTGATAATCCAAAATTTAGTTGCGAACGTGAGCTCACTGATAGTAGAGGTAAAAGAGTAACGCTACCACTAGTGAAAATAATTGGCATTCGGAATTCAGAAAGGAATGTGTTTAGAGCAGGAATGTGTGTGGCAGTGGGTCTCTTTTCCGTTTCGGAGAACTTCGGAGACATCAAGTTGGCATTGTTATTTTCCTCTTCGGTCCTCAGCCTCTATCCGTTCTCCGATCGTGAGTCTAGAAGGAGAAGAGCCACCTAGGGAATATATATGTCCAAAGAGCACTTATTATTGAACGCATGAGCTCTCCAACCCCTGCAACAGCGGCAGCTCCGTCCGCGTTGACTATTGGACGCACATTTTTGAAACAGTTCTACAAAGTATTGACGACAAATCCTGATGTGCTTCATAAATTCTACATGCCTTCTTCTATACTGTCTCATGGCGAAGGTAGTAACCCAACAACACCAGAAACGTTAGAATCTTTGGGTTCTTCTAGCACCAAGCATCTTTTGGATAGATTTATTTCATGGGGAGGAGAAGACCCTTCAGCTAGTCCCGTCCGCATTGAGCTTGAACACGGTGCTATCGATGCACAAGAAAGCGTGAATGGAGGCATTCTGTTGGTAGTGACAGGTCACTTATTCCTCGGTGACTTACGTAAACCTTTTTGCCACACCTTTTTTCTCAACGATTTACCATCCGAAAACGCAATTAGACGCCATTATTATGTTCACAACGATGTACTGAGATTCCTTAAAGATGATCCTATTGAGGAAAACGAAACTATCCCTCAGATTCATGAAACGGTTGAGCCTGGAGACGCTGATCAAGACAAAGAAGATGGAACAGCAGAAAATCAGGTTGAACTGCTAAAAGTAGAGGAGCCCCAAGTCGAGGAAGAAATTGTCACGAAGACTTTGGTTAAAGATATACCGGAAATCCTTGTTGAGCCAAGCTTACCAGAAGGATACATGGAAGGTGTTGAAGAAACGAAGGAAGATCCCGAGGAGGACAACGAATCAGCTCTACAGGTTTCATCAGCTAGTCAACAGGAAAGTGACATCGTGGATCCTATTCCACCAAAGTCGAAGCCTCCTCTTGGATCATGGGCAAGCTTGGTGGCAAGTGGAGGTGGAGCTGTAAGCATCCGAAAAGAAGCGGTAGCGGTTACTCAGATCAAAAAGAGAGCTCCCAAAAAAGATTCCTCCTCGGAAACCTCAGAAACCAAACCTAAGCAAGAAAAAGAATCGAAAACGCTTGTTGAAATCGGAGCTTCATCAAAGCCATTGGATCTTAAACAGCGTCATAGGAGAGATCCTGACTTTACCCTGGTGATCAAAAATGTTCAAGATGGTGTCAAAGAAGCCGATGTACGGGCGATATTCGAACCAATTGCATTGCAAACAAATTCGAAAATTGTTGGAATTACAGTGTCTCAGCGAGGACTTGCATTTGTGGACTATGATTCCGCGTCGCCCGTTTTAGCTGCACTGGAGAAGAAGGATTCTTTCATCTTGAATGGCAAACAAGTGAGAATTGATCAGAAGACCAACGATGGCAAGCACAGAGGAAGGGGGGGCCAAAACCCATCAAGTCGTCCAAGCACGAATCAGCGAAACGCTCGTTCCAATAGCAACGGACATCGTCACTCAAACGCTTCCTCCAATAATGGTAGTGCTCGTAAGGAAGGAGGCCGCAGAGAAGGGAATGGTGGAAAAGGTAACAACAGCAGTGGTGGCAGTTAATGATGCTTGCATCATTTACACCATTTCATTCAAGAAAGGTACACTTAAATTTAATGAATTTGCTAAGTGTGGCGATCTAATCTTGAAAAATTTGAAAGGCTAACGATAGAATAATGTATTGGGAAGTATTAATACTTTCTTTTCTCTTTCCTTGAATTTTATTTTGTTTAAATTCCATGAAAAGCATGTAGCCTTCTTGAAGCACATGTGCATCTCAAAATAATCAACAAATAGCAAGTTTTCTTTTTACTTAAGTTGAGATTCATGCAAGACTTTCGTTTTCAATTATATTGTTGCAAAACGCTTTACTAAGATATTGCTATATACTGATTTGATTTCATTCAAGAGCATAACTATGTCTTCAAAAATGAGAGCAGACTAAACCTGAGAAACCATTCTGGTTATCTGTAACCTTTCATCAATTACATTCTGTTTTCCTGTAACCTTTTATCGCTTACTAACCTGTATTGGATTGATGTATAGGCTTTCATATTCAAGCTTAACGTAAGGAGAAGGATTTCTGCCATAACAATCCAAGCTGATTTTTTGCTTCTTACAAACAAGCGGGTTAATGTTTATAACATTCCAGAAAATATAAAGGGGGAACAAAGAGATAATACATTCAGATTTACAGCCATTTTTTGTTTGTATCTTCCCATGTCATTGTCATTATGGATGAAATCAAAATCTGATATGGACATCATGCTTTAAAAGTAGAAAAACCGAATCAAAATTCATGATTTAAAAATGAAATAAAGCAAATGAATCGATCTAGTTGTGCCAGCTGTCAAATACTCTAATCCACCACCTTACAGAAAAGCAAACGCCTATGGTATATCAGTGGATACATATGAAATATGGTTTAAGATCGACAAGCCTATGGGGTGTAAGAAGAATGCTTCTAGATAAGTTTATTCAGCACAACAATAGATGCACCAATTTCAGAAACGCATCGAAATGTTTTCTGCCTTTGACCTTTATGTCAAGTTATCATGCTGAAAATTATTTGACAAGAAATCTATAACATGAAACAACAACGCCCGGTGCTTCCTGAAAATCAGTGGCACGCGACGAATTTATTTCCAAAGTTTCAGTTCAAGCTTTCAAAGATTTTGCTCGAGCTGAGCTTTCATCATTAAACAGATACGTGTATCAAGACATTATCATTTGAAAAAAATACTTTTCAAGGGCCCTTTCTAGCCCAGCAGAGTGGTCTGTCGAAAGCATGCATCCAAACATGTTTTGGATCATAAGGTGACACCTACTGCTGCTCTTCAAAATGCTTCTTTCACATCATTTAAATCTGCATTCTTTGTAAGGCATTCTATCACGGATTTTGCAGCGTTGTATCCGCTATACAATGCTGCGTGAACACTGCCTTCACATTCAGAAATAGTGTGCTCACCAGCAAAGATTAGCTTTCCATCCCAATCGGGCTGGCGGAATGCAGCAGAGTGACGATCCTGACTCCCTATCCCAAAGTTTGAATATGCTCCAAGACTGAAAGGATCTTCTTCCCATCGAGTTATATAGCATGAAAGACAATTAAGGTCTGTGACATTAACGGCTTCCATAAGGAACGCTATTACAGTGTCCCGAATGACATGCTCTGGTTTATCTTTTGCCCATACTGCTGCCTCAGCTGTCAAGACAACTTCAAGACAGGGGATACCGTTACGCGCCCAAAGATTGTCAGCCAACAAGTGTTTACCTAATGGGCTCACTGAGTTTGGAAGAAGAAAGCCTAGAAATGCAGGACCTTCAGCCCAAAAAATTTTATCGAAAGTTAAGAAAACTTTTTTATATTGTCCAACTTTCAAAATCTTGAGGGCTTCAAGTTTGTCCGTGGAAAGTGTGGGATGAAACATGGAATTTCCGTGAGCCTTGAGACAAGCTAGAGGAATTGTCACGACACAAACATCAGCTTCTAAAATAAGCCCCGATCTAGTTCTTACTTCAATTTTATCTTCCATTTCGCGGATAGAAATAACCTCTTGGCTCAACAAAGTTTCTTCACCATGATTTGTTAATGGTGTAAGAATAATTGACATGCCGCTCGTTACGGTGCAATGCGGACCGAAAAAGTCTCCTTGGCATTCGTATGAAGCATCTCCATCTGTCCCAACTTCCTGATCTAAATCTACGAATTCGCTGAGTTGCAATGTATCCACAGAACCGGCATACCATAATTCAATCAAATGAACGTAAAACTGTCGCAGTTGCTCCAATTCCATGTAATCCTTTTTCTTTCTTTGCTGTCTAAACTCTTTCATTTTCAAAACGCGAGTAAGCGCTTCTCTTAGACTCTTTTTCAAAGTAACATCGTACCTATCGCTTTTGAGCAGCATTTGACCTAGATTTTCAATTTCGTCCATAATTGTCCAATGCCGATCTAAGGATTTAACCAACAATGCGTTATCCAAGAGCTTCCCTTCACAGTAAACAGCTAGCTGATCATCCTCATAGAGACAAGACTTTGGTCTCATCCAAGGATTACCTTTGGGAAAAACAGGATTCAATTCGTAAGACCAAAGATTCTTGGCACTTCCGCTAGCCTCTTGTAATAATGCCAGCATTGGATTACGTGGAGGTGAACATTCGGTTACAGATTCATTTACAGCGTCTGGCCAAGAAAATCCAAGTCCATGAACCCAGGCAGCGCCTTCGTCATGTCGAATTGTCACTGATTCTCCAGTTATGGTCTTCACTGTATGCGTCGAAGTATGAACACGACCACCGATTCGATCTCTGCCTTCCAGGAGAACCACCGGTATAGACTCCTCACGCAATAGACGTGAAGCCTGAAGACCGGCAACACCGGCGCCAACTACTATGACTGACGTCGATCTCCTATCGGACATGATCAGAAGCAGATTCCAAAAGTTGTGCATGATTCAATTGTCAAATTTCGTCGACGAAAAACACGAACCAAAAGCCGTTTAAAAAATCGCGTTATATCCCCGCGGTCCGGTTTTGTGGGTACGTAAACACGTACCCACAGTTTACGAAAGAAAAAAGAATGGTATAAAGCATGTCGAATTGGACGGAGAAGAGATATATGAATAAATGATAAGTATTTCATTTGACACTGTTGTAATATAGATGTTTTGATCCTCCGTACATGTCAAATCGATGTGTTGAAAATTGTCACTTCAACAGCAGAATTTCGACACTTGACACTAGAAATTTGTATTGGTGCTACGCTTTTCCGTAGCACCAAGAATGTTTCTGGTAGAGCTTGGGCCTAGAATCAAAAACTGTCAGAGACTTGACTAGAAAGATATTGACAAGATTCCAAAAGAGGTGAAACAATCCGAAATGCTGAAAAAGAGTTTGAAAAAGGAAAAGTTCTTTTAAAAAAAAGAAAAAGAGGAGGATATCAAGATTTAACTCAGATTAGGGATTAGGTAGGTTTTTAACGGAGTGGAAGCGATCAAAACATGATTTGCCTGCGTTAACACCTGTATTTGCAGGAGAACTTTTACACAGCGACGCAAAACAAGCAAAACATGCTTTGGAGGAAGATCTATAGGACTGGTTTGCAAACACAGATTGTTTAGTTGGTTGCTTCCCCTCGTTTCTCACAGAACACGAACAGTATTTGCACAAGCGGCGCACTAAGCCATCAATGTTTCGTTTTCCTAGCATTTCAGGGATTTGTCGAATGTCTACAAGAACGTGAGATCTACTGCCATTTAATCTGTATTCGACCAAATCCTGTCTAGTATTCCATTCAGCACGGCTTGTTGTTGAATTGAAGGTAGGGCGAGAAGCTTGTTCACTCTGTGTTCCTTGTATTGATGAACTTTCCAATGAGAGTGGTGACAAATTTTGTGGGAGATCCAAGCTGTTGAATGCACTCTTCAAAAAGTTTTCCCATGTTCCACCTAGCCGTTGACGCGCATCTAAGTACTTTTGATACGAGCTGCAGGTGTCAGAAGCCACAAAATCTTGCATTTTATACAAAGCGTGTAAGCGCCAAGAGTTGTATAAGCATGTAGTCCACACTCTTATCCAAATGACAACAACGGGAGAGATCGGTCCCCACCGCCCACGAGTGTGAGCTAGAACTTTGCTTAAATCGTCTACGGCACCTTTTAAAGTATTCCAAAGTGAGATATATTTTGGAACAATATTGATTGCATCTGGTAAAGGCACCCCTATTTGTCGCCTGAGTTTGAACAATTCCATCATGACCTGCAGTTTACATTTTAGTGTGTTGCGATCAACCCCGTAGCCCCATTTAATGTTGTACTGCAGGAGTCTGTCCAATGTTGTGTCGTGCAAACCATCTTCACCAAATAACCAGTACAAGTACTTCTCTTTTGAGGACAGCATGCAGGTTTCATACAGCTTGAGCATCGTAGGAGGAAAGAGAATCAGCACGCTGTATAGGATGCTTGTTGTTCCCACTACAAACAGTACACATGACACATTGGGCACATACGCTTCATGCCAAACCTGACATCTATAGTCAGCACTAGGAATAATTTGACGAAACACCTCTTGGTCAATTTCACTTGCAAGATGTAAGATTGAAAATCGTTTTCCCTGTAAAACCGATGTCCTAATATGAGTGCTTGCAGAAACAGTCAATACGGATGACTTGTGCTTGTATTCATGTGCACATAAAAAATGATATCTTGATCCTATATGAACAACATGCTTCATCGACCCAGCCTGTATGAAATTGAACAGTTTAGAAGCACCCTCATCATGCACATCAATGGTTACCGGGGAAGATAGAATGGATATTGCATCGGGCGAAACGGCAGTGATTCTATCATTTTTCTTCTGGAGAAGACCAACTTCAAATGCAAGCTCCACTTTTAATGCGGAACATTGAGATACAACCGCAGGTATACTTGCATGTATCTTTGGTTCCGCCAAATTTCCATTTCTAAAATAATTGATTGTTTCTCTAGTTTTTTGCTTTATTGGAGCCATACACCAAGAAGCTACGCATTTTTTGAACACTAGACTTTCGTGGGATATCTGACGCATCAATATGGTGTTGGCTTCTTCAAATGTTGACACGCTCATAAACCCAAGAACTTTGCATGCTTTTTTAAGGGCTAACAGTGGTTTTTGAAGCTGCTCTAAAGTTGGCGTTTTGAGATCTAGACCTAAAACTTTGAGCAATTGGTCTACCCCAGGGATGTTCTCAATAAATTCAAACTTCAGACATCGAAGAACATTTTTTGCTGTGGTTCCTGTCAAATTGCCCATTCGACATTCAAACCAAGGCGCGACTGCCTGTCCATTTGTGACAATGAGCACATCTTCCAACCATTTCAAATACATTTCTTCTTGCAAGTCATGTTCAAAAATGGGCTTGTTGTAGTACAATTTTTGACCTCGTCTTACACGATAATCCCATTCTGTGCTTCCTGGAATAGTTGTTGCAATGTTCCCTATTCCTTTTGACCCATTCCTATATATTAAGCCATGCTGCTTGATTCTTCCTGCACTGATAGTACGAAGTGCATTAAACGCAGCACGGGCACCTGCTGCCGGGATTGCTGTTGCACTTCCCGGTTTTTTTAGAACATCACCACTCCAGAATGGCCATTCCGATACTTTTTCAGAATGCGTCCCCAAGAAATCAAGCTTCATCTGGATCATCATGGTTTGCACGCTTGGGAGATTGTAGCCTCGATCCATCATAACAAGTCCTGATAATTCACCTCTAAGCGTATTTTCTTCGCCATATCCTAGTCGCTTCAATAGGAACTGGCAAACGCTCGCAGCGCTATCACCATGGCGATTAAAATGAATAGAAAAAATCAAACCTGTTTGCACATTTCCCATAGCATTTATCACGGGTCCTATCCGACTTCCTCGGAATCCTGTGAGTTGCAAACCTTCGTCTCGGAATCTTTTACTACTGTGTCGTAGCTTATCATCGTCAATGGTGTAGTCCATTTCAGGTACCATCATCTTTTTTCCAATTTTTCCTATATAACGTTCAAGATCATCCATAATTGGACTATACTGCTCAAAATTCCCCCAAACTCTCTCCACCTCCTGTTCTGTTCCTTCCAAAATATCTAGTTCTGGCTCTGATGATGAAAACGCCATCATGATGGCTTTGTATCTTTTGGCATCCAGCGGTACCGTTGTACATGGATTGTAGAAGGCATCATCGGCAATCATGGAAGTGTAGCTGGTTTTATATATTAGTAACAGCATCCATATCTTCTGCAGAGACAGAAGCTCTTCTATGGATACCTGGTTGTGACCTTCGGGCATTCGATCGTTGATAAAATCTTGTAACATGTGATAGAAATCTCGATTTATATATAAATTAATAAATTCAGCTTGACTTCGATGATTGTCCGTTGCTGGTCCCATTTGATGCATACAGTAGTTGAGAATAGGAGTAATTGATTGTTTTAGTTTTTCGATACTCCTGCAACTAGCCAAATCCATGCTAATTTTTGTGCAGAATTCTATGCCATGTTTCCAGGGACCCTTCTGAGAAAATTCATCTGAAACATATGTGATTGCTTCCAAAACATCCACCTCATTGTTTGATTCATTAGAAACCATAGCTATGGATACATCGACATCGTAGTCGTCCGTAAAGCAATCATCAACAACCTCAGCATTCACCAAATCTTCGATCATATTCAACTTCTTCAATTTACCTCCGATTTCGATCGGAATTTGTGTGGTGTAAAAACCGTGCAAATATCAGTATACGTGGGGGTGCTACGTCCCTTTAAACGAAACGTATATTAATTGTTTTTCTACCCAAAACTACCCCAAATGTACGTTTTTGGTGCTACGTGTTTCCGTAGCACCTAGCCCGGCAAGCCCAAAATTTCAAAATTCAGAAAAAAGTAGAGGTGCTACGTGTTTCCGTAGCACCTAAAAACCGTGGGGATATCAACCGATGATCAAGTACCAACATAAAATATCATCCTGTTATTTGAAGAATCACCATTAAGTTTGATATATTCCGAGAATCGCTGAAACTCATGGCTTTCAATTTCATGGTTTAAACTCAATAATGAGCTTGAGATCAATTGATGTTCTATTTCTCAATTTTGCAGTTTATCGATGGATCATTCTGAAGAGGGCTCTATAAATGTTTTGTGACACTAATGCTAAACTTAAGTCTCCTTAAATTTTGATTTCACATGAATTTGCCATGCACTTGGTATTAAATTTCTGCAAAGATATGTTTGATTTGGCTTAATTTTGAACTGCTGTATAAACACTTTGAGTTGGCAGGAAGTTGGATGAACTATTTCCTTTTTTGGGCGCTGACTTAATGAAATTACTTTTAGGGGCTCTGACTTATTGAACGAGTCAGTCTCTGTCGTAGAGAAATATGGAACAGCAGATCTAAGACCTTACATTACATCGAAAAATTTGGACTTAATGGTAGGAAATGTCGAGGATAGCTGGATTTCAGGAGATGATTGAAATGTGTATTTATCAGTTTCTTCTATTCTTGGGAACTAGCCCGAATGTCTTGAATGAGTGTCCCTCTAAGGCAAAGGGAAGTGGTAAAAACAAGAAGGTAACATTTCTCTTGCGATAGCATAACGCCGACCATTTAGAAAACAATTAACCCTTATCTAACAAAAAATGGACTAGTTTGGTTTCAAGTGTTTTCATTAGGAATTGAACAAAATTCTAGAACGCGGTAGAATAAGAGAGAGACAGATATCACAAGTCTTATTGTCTAATATGACATCAGTGATCACCATAACCTGTACTATCAGGTGCTCCTGAGCTATCTGTGAAATCCCTACTAGCATCAAAGAAATCATGAAAGCCAACGGAACCGCAGCTCATCATACAATTTTAATTGCTCTAAGCCTGCATTTGATGATAACTAGATCTCAATAAAAAATATAAGCAAAAGCTTGGTGATGCTGAATCAATTAGAAAAGTTCTGAAACATGCTTACCATAGCATGAGAAATTTGACTACTATGCGACGCAGAAAAGCACTTGTGAACACAGAAATTATATTCCATACTTTGGAACATATTCGTCAACGTGTAAGCGTAGAAGGTTCCACACTTCGAATTAAAAAATATCTCAAAGTTTGGGCTTGATGCATCTGATTAATCTACAATCATTTAAATTAGTTTAACTTCCATGTTTTTACAACTTTAGAATCAACGCAAAAATAATTCAATTTGAAAAATCATTGAGTACGGAACAATCATGGCAATGCCAAATTTCTTCCAATTGATGAAAATCCTGTTGTCATAATTGCTTAGTCATTCCCAAAAACTGATTATTCCTACTTTGATCCCTCCATGAATGTAATGAATCAAAAACTGATGTGGATGCCTTTTTAGTTCATGCATCTGCTGAAAAGACCGCAAAGAAGTAGGCGACATCTTTCCTGTCACGGATCTGAAGATTTTTCTGGAATCAATATGATCCATATCTTGGCACATAAACCATTCTACTTTTTTATCTGCAAATATCTTTCTGTCAGATCAACGTTCATGCAATGTGAGCCCTTGAGTATTGTATTGTACGAGGTGCACAAAATATCTAATATTTCTGTCAGGTAATGCCTTGTCCTGATGAAAATATAAATAATTATAGTTAAAAATAAACTTTGACTGAAATAATTGATATTGCAAAGCATTGATTAGTTTAGAGCTACCTTTAGAACTGCCTTACTGCTACTCTGAAAGGGAATTTTTCAATTCAAATTTCCTCGCTTACATTGCACACAGTAAAAGGAATTCTATTCAATAAAAACCGTTTCGTCCTTAGGAAAAGATTCAACCTGATGACATTTTGTTCGAAAACAATTCAATACGAAGGGCATGTTTTTGATCTATGCCACAATTTCACATAGAATCTAAAGAACAAATAGAGTCGTGGTAATAAAAATTTCCGAATCCTTTTCCATTGACACTGAAGAGCTTTTACCTCCTTGCATAATTCAGAATTGAGGATTTCCTTATCAAAATGATTCACATTAACCTTCTTCTCTGCGTTTCTCTGTCCTTGGCTATTGACCAGTTGAAATTTGCTGTTCATGATGATTCTCTTCGAAATACAATAAACCACAAGGCAGACGCCAATTCCGAACTACCTCTTCATGAGGGCAAGATATCAGAAATCAAATCTCAACCAAACGAGCTTTTTAACGATGAATCAGGTTACTTCAGTTTTCAACTCAATGATGAACCCACCCCAAATCGAGAAATAAGAAAGGAAATATTCCCTAATTCCCTTGGTCAAGAGCGACAACTCCAGAATGGCTTCTCGAAAGTTCGATCTGTCATCCCCGATACAATTCCACTTGATGACACTTATGTCCCCATGTCTGCCAGTACTAGTGAGCGATGGGGGTTCCTCAAGCAACAATACCAACTTTGGTTCTCAACTTGTGCACCTGCCAAAAATAGTAACAACGCCAGGGGCGGTAACTCTTCGGAATGTTGGCGATACGATCCCATGAAGACACTCTACGAGATCGCCCGAAGATCCCAACTTATGGATGAGTCGGTTCCTGGTGTTCTTTTGGATGCACAACAAACTGCTCAAGAGTTTCTGAAGCGACAAGACTTTCGTGGTTCGTCTGGTGAATGGCCTGATTGTGCCAGCGGTGTGAGTGATATGCCTGGTGTGGACAAATGTGATATGAAATACTGGGGACATACAAGCGCTGCATGGGTAAGTCCTTAAGTCAAACCATTAATGTGGAATGCACATCATGAATCTGGATCATAGTTAATTTCCGTTGGATCTAACATTTTGTGATGATGACTTTGTAATGTTTGATGCTATAGTTTCGTCACAAAGTGGATGGTCAACCATATCCCTACGATGACGCTAAGATTGCCTTGATCAAGGAGTATTGCTTTGGACAAGGCTGGGATGAGGGATTTATTCAAGTTGATGACTTATCCGACTTGTACACTGAACGGATGACTGGTTTAGGCATGCAATGTCTTATAGATCTGCACAAGGCTGGTGTGAATGTAAAGAAAGAGTTGGATACCGCAATCACTTATCAGTATGCTATGTTCAAGGGGAATTATTCTGGTGCAGTTATTGGTGCCCCAATGCATAGTATGGACGGCCATGAATGTTCAGGATCTTGTCCTGATAAACGATATTGGATGTTCAGTCCATGGATGGGCTCATCGTTTCTGATTCCCGCTCTGTGGGAGTATTTTGTATTTGTGGAGCGAGATCGACGTGTTGCCGAGATGATTGTGATGTTTGGAGATGCCTTAATGAAGTACGGCGTGGTGCGACCGGATGTGTGGACTCAGGGACAGCGAGATGCTCGTTCATGGATGTTGTCAGAGAATCCAACACCATGGATATCCTTGTATTTTGCCAACCCATACAATCTTGGACAGGCAATTTTGGATCAGGATGCGGACGGTTGGTATTCAGACTTGCACAATCCTGAGGCCATCTTTGCATTGAGTGCAGCGTATTTCTTTTCTTGTAATTCCAAGTTTCGTGGTCGTGTGGAAGAGATGTGGGGTTTCTTTAACGAGAATAATGCTCGTGAGAATGGGTCGCCGGTTCGTTTGTTCTTGTGGCAACATCGAGGATCCGCTTCGACAGAGTGGTTCTTAGAGAATGCGGTTTGTACTGATGCAACATCTTCACCAATGAGGCAACCGTCTCGCAAACCAACAAAAAAGAAGCCAGTAACAATTTCAACTCCATCTCCAACGAAGAAGTCAACACCTCAGAGGACCAAAGCACCTACGAAGAAATCGCCATCACGAAAGCCAACACGATCGAAGCCAATTACATCTGTGCCTGCTCCAAGCAAAATGCCAACTCGTTTACCTGTGC
>CAAAJI010000011.1:16945-30253 GCA_900642245.1 Fragilaria radians | reverse complement strand
CCACCACTCATGAGTTCCATAACAATAAAGTAACAATCCTTTTCATCAAAGAAGTCAATCAGTGGGACGATATGTTCATGGTCAAGGGATGCCAGGATTGCAACCTCATCGTAAATTGCAGCATCGTCAGAGGGAGGTAAATCCTTTCTCAGTACGCATTTGATGGCAACCTTCTTTCCCGTTGCACGATGGGTCCCTCGGCACACAGTTGCAAATGATCCTGATTTCAGCTAACGTATTCAAATAGAGGTAAGATTCTTTAGCGGAAAAATAAATTCGACAAGTCTTGACAAATACGTAAAACTTACTCTTGCATTTAGCTGATACACCTCACGAAAGGGTATTCCCTTACAACCCTCCGGGAATTCTGGAAACTCACATCGAACGGCAGCTTTTCGAACTTGCAAGGCGACGTAATCAAAGCTGGCCTTAGCATCCTTGAATCCGGACCCACTTGTTGGAGTTCCTGGTTTCTTCGGTACGAGTTCTGTATCGACCACATACTTGATACCATTTCGTGCTTGTTCTTCGGAACATGCCAAACATACCACCTTGCATCATCCAAGCATCGGCACGAATGGAGGGATGGAACTCCACAGTCCATTTACATCCCGTCGCTTGAAATTTGACTGAGGACAAATCCTTCGAACCTGAATTACGGTCTACTAGCTCTTCCAATGTCACAGCAATGGAGTCAACAATCTTTTGTAATTCTTGAGATTCATCGACATTGACACAATTCACAATACTGACATTTAAGTGTTTGGAGGATGTCTGGTAGGATTTCAGTAGTGAAGTCTTGGGATCCTGTGGCTCTCGTGCTGTCATCTCCAGAAGTGACGGAGCAAGACCATCGCGACGTTTCTGAAGTTGAGGTGTCATGTAAATCTGAGCGCTCGGTGGGGGTGGAGGTGTTGAGGACATGTTGCAAGTGAAGATGCCTTTGAAAGTAGCGAGTTAGGTGGGAGAGATTTTAGTAACAACGATTAATGGTGGCTATTGAAAGCGACCGTATCCTCCTTAACAAATAAGCTGACCCTGATAGATAAGAAATAGAAGGTGTAATCAAAGCAAGAAAGAGTGGCAACTGCAACGCTGAACAAAGTCTGAAGAAGATGCTAAATTGCACTTGAATTAGTTTATGACTGCCATTACGCTCGGATTCGAATGATGGGTAGTACCAGTATTCGCGAGGTCTCTTCAATGATTGGCGGTTCTGGACATTGCTAAGAAACCTACGTATAGACGAGTGCTTCCAAAAAATTGCAATGACTTTATATAGGTAGGTATACTTATTCACCTTCAAAGAGCAGTGCTAGTACAAAGAGGGTTTATTGATTTGACATTTCAACTCCCCCCCAGTCCCCAATGGGAAAAAGATTCTAGGATTCTTAACCAATGCTTTTCTTTGGCTTATGATGCATCAAACTTCAATAAAACCCGAGGCATCCATACATTATTCAAGATTATTCCTGACGTATTGCTCCACGAAATCGCTTCCGAGGAGTGCGATTCTGATCGTTGGTGGGGGATTTTTTCATTCGACCACAATTTGTATGCATTGGGGGCAGACCACCATTATCTAATTGGAAAATTCCATTTTTGGTGTATTCGTAATTCGTTGCACCCTTTCCTTGATAATACCGTGTGGTCCAAATATCTGTTGAATAAGAGCTTCCTCTCACTCCGATGAATGCTTTCGCTTCGGTAGCAATGTAAAAATTGATCACAGATTGTAGCAAAGAACCATAGTCCAATGAATTGGGGTGTGTGGCATAATACCAGTCCATGAGTCGTTGACCACACTCAAAGACTACTGTTTTTCCTCCCATCAAACCTCGTCCAGCAGTATCACTGGTTCCAACTACTCGATTTAAAGTTTCCAAATTTTCATCCGCAAAGTCCTTGTATTTGTCATACCAACTTCCGTGACTCAGCTCCATTCCAGATCGACTGACGGCCACAAAGACTCCAAGCGCAGCTTCTCGTGTTAGCATGAACTCCTCAGCATGTTGAAATAGTGTTGTTAAATTCCTTTGCATATCTCGACCACAAGCATGGTCCATCATTTCCAGTTCCATTCGAGCATGAAGTGCAATGTATTCGTACTTATTTGCAGCCATTTTCTCATCTGCATTACGTTCCATCGCCCGAGAGGAGCAACTTTGTGCCAACTCTCTCCATTCTAATTTGGGTATTAAAGCCTGTTGCAAGAACGATTCAGCACCGTAAAAACTTCCATTTCGACTTTGTAGCTTAATGTAGCCCTGCCATAGTCGCCCTGGACCAGTGCCGCCACCGTGAACTTGTGGATTCCGACACGACGCGTAATTACCAGAGGTTTTCTTCTCTTCGTTATTGGAGTAATAGGATGTCACGTTGGGTAACAAATCCAACTTCCGTAAATTAGTTACCCACTCTCTGGTTACCAGAGATCGTGACAAATTTGCAATAGGACTTAGAAATCCACGTTTCAGAACTTCCTCTACCAGCCCATTAGTCGAAGATGACGTTGAT
Organism: Fragilaria radians; assembly: GCA_900642245.1. Classification (NCBI taxonomy): domain Eukaryota; phylum Bacillariophyta; class Fragilariophyceae; order Fragilariales; family Fragilariaceae; genus Fragilaria; species Fragilaria radians. The sequence continues at coordinate 27,736 of CAAAJI010000011.1, read as the reverse complement.
GAATAAGAATGTGTCCAACAATCCAAAGATGTAGTTTCGTTCACAAGACGTGGAAAAGAATGAAGTGAAGATTCTTCTCGTTTTTGTCTAACCAATAAATTCCAATGTTCCACATCAAATATTAAATCATGTGGAATAGGCACCCAGGTTTCATTTCCATTCCATACAACTTGTGTTGACCACAAGAGCGAGGGTAGCAGTAGGTTATTAATCTTACGTTGAATTGCGGTTACGACCAGACTGAGCAAACGAATGACTTGATTTCTATATCCACCCATTAGGCCAGGGGGATACAAGAGCGCCAAAACTGTTTCATCCTCTTGCAACTGTGTTGGAGAATTATTGACTTTTGATTTTTCATTGACATGCTTGACTTTAGAAATGAATCCTTCCTTGGGACTTGCAAGATTCCGATTATCATTTCGATCCGATGACACATCAGGAAATACTTGTTTCATATCATCGTCCACATCGATTGCTGAAGCTTCCGAATCAGCCTCCAATTGTTTTGGTGCTACTGATTTCGTCATACTACTTCGGTGTGATTTTTTCATAATTACAATTGAAATCACAAAGATGACACATACTCCCAGCATAACAATTGTCAAAAATGTCATTGGTGATACAGCTTCACGTTTACGCTTTCTCTTTGCTCCATCATCAGCTGTAACTGCCGAGGTTAAGCTTTTAGATATTATATTCGATTGAAGCGGATTACGTCGTCGTTGTGTGGCATCCCCCGCTCTCATTTTAGAGCAGATAGTTTATGAATAAAAAAACGCTGTCTAACAAATACTTGATGTTCCAGTGCTCGTATTGTATTTTTGCCAGATATAAGAAAAAAACATTACAAAAATTTGACGATCCGTCATAAATACATTTGCTCTAGGGAAATATTTGAATTGATAAATTTAAAAATGAGGCGGTGTTCTTAATTCGTTTGTTATGGTGATAGTGAAATGAGCATTAAAAATAACTAAGCGAAAACTTCACAAAACAAGAGTATTAAGTTCACCTCAGAAACTGGTAGGAAAATCCTTAAGTGATCCCTGATGGAACTAAATATTTGTGCGCAATCAATGCCTTTGTGAAAGAAATCACAAGAATTCAAACCAGTTTGAAGTATATTTCCTCATTGTATGCTCGATAAAAGTTTATAAAATGTTTCGGGTGAAATTTGGCATCATTTGATTCATCCAATGAGTAGGAGAGCAGTTGGACTTACAATTGTAGGTAGGAAAGCAGCCGGAGTAACACTTAAAGTGAGATTTATACTACACCAACACAATGCATATTGCCATTTTTTCGAAATGAGGGTAGTGATTGAAAAGGCAGAAGGACTCGAACAATGGGTAGCTGAAATGGAGCTATTGTAAGAGATGCAGGATAAAAGTTCCAACTGGCAATCACCACAATAAGTGGATTCTTGATTCCATTGATAGCATCCATATTTACAATGTGAGAATAGCTTTCAGTAATGATATAATCACCATTGGAAATAAATTTGAGAAAGTCTTCAAGTAAACTGAAGGTGCAGATGTTTCTGCATTCTTGAAATTTTTCTTTAAGAAGCGAATATTCTGATATTGGCAAGGCTTAACCTTTCGTGAATCCCTCAACCTGCTGAAGTGAGAATGGCGTTAGACGGAAACAATGAAGATTAGGATTTAGCTTAACCTTACGTGAATCTCTTAACCTATTGAAGTGAGAATGGTGTTAGAAGGAAACAACGAAGAGTTGAAATTGGGAAAGGGAAGGCTAAGAAGGCCTTTACAATCAGCCTTCCCAAGAAACAGCATTTTTCTATGGGATTCAAATACGTAAAGTAAAATAGAAGTTGATGTTGCCACAGGACGTAATGAACAATCTTCCTTCCTTTCAGAAAAACGAAGAATACAAATAGTCCTTGAGTCCAACAATTTCAAACAAATCAATTGAATAAAAATCAATATACAAACAACAATTAGTCCAGGAGTAGAATCATGTGCTAACAACAATTTACCCAAAGGAAGAACATTTTACCTTGTAGGGGCTTTGTAAAATAATCACCAAGCATGTTGTTTGTATCACAGTGTTCAATAGATATGTCACCATTCTTGATGTAATCATTAATAAAGAAATATCTCAAATTCATATGGCAAGTTCTTTTTGTGCTAGATTGTCTTCCATTCACTTCAAACAATATTGCACTCTTATTGTCCTGATAAATTTTGGTTTTAGAATCATGAAACCCTTGTTTTTTGATAAAATGCATTGTCCATATGGCTTGTGGCAGCATAAACACCCACTGCCTCACTCTCAGTTGAGCTTCTTGTGGCTAGTTTCTGTTTTATAGATGTGCTGTAGATACAACCACTACCAATACTCATAGTTCCTCCACTATGACCTTTCATATCCGTATGGTCAGCAAAGGAAGCATCAATCCACCATTTATATATCCGCTGGCTTCTCCCAAATGGGTCAATGTCAAATCAATGGTTCCTTGTAGATAATTTATCACCCTGATGATCTTCTTATAATCATCAACATCTGGATTGTTAGAACGGGTACACAGACATGAAATAGCAGTTCTGATATCTGGTCTGGCTTGTTGACTGAGATAGAGCAGTTGCATTACATAATGCACGTAAGTCTCTTGGCTTTTCTTGTCCAGTTTTTTCACTATCTTTGTTCACAACAAACAGACGAGAACAAGCAGAAGTTGCAACTGCTCCAATCATTTCCTGCGGTATATCATGCAATACCATCTTAATGTAAGCAGCCATTTTGACTTTAACACATCCATGTTTAGTGTAGTCCAAAATCATTCCCAGATAATTATGAATTTGTCCGTTGCTTTTATTGATAGGTGTTTCCTTTCCAAATTCATCATCTAACTGTTTCATAAATTCATCCACAACAAAAAACATCCTAATGCCTTATGCTTATCTTGAATTGATAAGGTGGATCCCATCTCATCTTCACAAAATAGGGCTATGCCTTGTCTCATACTCATTTGTGGGGTGTTCAGTGGTATAGAATCAATAACAAAAAGATGTTCATACATTCTCTCTCTTCTAGACCTAAGATTATAGTTGCTTGCACGCATTCCATATCTTTCATCCATGTCATCATCAATATTGTATTCATTTTGTTCATCTTCATCTGACATAACATCATTGGTAAGTTCAATGTTGCTTGAGTACACATTTCCAGACTCATCATTTTCATTGGCAGAAACTTCATCATCATCATTGACAGAGAGTCCATATTGAATTGTACTATTGTGATCAACATTTATATCCAGTTCTTCCTCAGGAACATTGTAGTCTGGTATAGATTTGTTACGATTATTATCTTCAGCAATTTCCTGCATGTTATTATCTTGATATAATGTTCCTGTTACATCTGCTTCATAAACATAGGAATCCAGGTCACTGTTCTTATGATGACTAAAGCTATCATCAAGAATGATTCCCACCAGATCATTATCCTTAATTGCCAGTACTTCAATTCTATCAATAACTTCAGTAGGCATTGGAAGTTTGGTAACACTTCTTTGATCAATAATTCTTCCAGTTAACAGACTATAAAAATAATAGCTTCCTTGGACATTGGATGCATTGCCAGCGCTCCAATTGTACGTGACTGCATAGAATTATCATGTTGTTCATGTATTTGAACATAGTTTCCAAATTGATATGTGCAGTGTAGGTTAAAATCCAATGAATTGCCGGTTACAATTCCTCTAGGACTCATCACATTAGATATCCCATCTTTATTTGGGAAGGAATTAAACAAAAAAAATATGTTTAGACATCTCAATAATCATTCTTCGTGGTAATCTTTTGAAGGGTAATGTATTGTATATCGATCTCATTCTTTCCTTAACAGTTGTAATGTATCTTTCAATTTCGCTTACATGTTCATCAGGGGCTGACACATTAAGTCTATCTCAAAGCTAGAAAGATCAGATTGAAGACTTTTGAATTCTCCATCCATCATTACATTATCCACTTTAAATCCAGCCAATTGGTAAATTTTCACAATTCTTTTTATTCCAGATAGTAAATGTTTATGTGACCTGTTTGGAGTATCTTGAACAGTACCAAATTTGACGTTGCGTGATATTGATACCAACATAGGTATCTGATTCACAAACATGATGTCAATACACAATGTGACATTTCTGTGATGATTCATAATCTCTGCTGGAAGGTAACTTCTGACTTAATTCACTGGTGATTCCTTTTTACGAGTTGTTTTACCTTTGAGAGATCCCAAATCTTCTCCAAATATATCATTGGCTGCAATCACATCAGATCTGTTTATCGGACAATTGTTAAGTAAGTTCTGATAAATGATATTTAGAAGATCTTTTGTACTCAGACGGCCAATAGTGATTTGTAAGTCTCTAGCTTTTACTGCTCCTAGGTATTCATTCTTAGTATATTGATCAGCCTTGTTTGTAACTGTTGTGACGAGTGTGAACTCATTATCTTGTGCGGTATCAAGATAATACAAACCACATTTGGATTCAACAAATTTCCTTGTATTACCATCAGGCTTAATCACATAGAGTGTTCTATCACCTTTGCTATCATAGTGTACATGACATTTCTCTTTCACTCTTTTCATACTCAGGGTGTTTGCTATTCCTCCTGGGTCATACCACACGGTACCGTAGTTTGATAAATCTCCAATTATTAGTAATTCTGAAACCTGCATTACAGTGAATCTTCATTGCACTATCTGATTTCCAAATGTTTTGTAATAATGATTTATTGCAAAATATGTCTACTGTTGATTGGTTATCTAAAACGATTCAACTTTCAGGTATGTGTGATCGATTCTGATAGAAAGAAATTCTTTTCCATTTTCTTTTTGCACTCCTACTGTGCATAGAATAGTTTCTTATTGAATGTTTTTGATTCAATATCAATATTCTCTGATTTTATAATTATCATTTGATCAAGAAAGCTGTTTCTTAGATGCGCGAGATATCCTCTATATTTTTTGTTACTTCCTCGTATAAATCTAATTGCTAATGATTGCTCTTTTGCTTCTGACCTATCATTCTCATTAGGTACCATCCCCAAGTTGGTTGTTGCTATGGATTGTACAAGACTCTTATCTTCAATGGTAATTCCAACTTGCTCCATTACTTCCACCTGAGCAAAAACATTCATGGTATCTCTGTAATGACATATTCTTTTCCTGTTTAAAGTTATAAATTGTCTCCTTTATATCACATAAAGCATCTGATAATTTGCGTCTTTCTTCAAAAGAATATGTGAGCACTTAAATTAGAGTCAACAATTCTATTCCGTCTTGATATGCTGCTGCAAAGCATGAATGAGATTTCAATTTATCATATAATGCTTCAGTGCATTGTCCCAAGATTACAAATTAAAGACCTGATGGAAAATTTGAATATTCCTGCATTCTCATTCGATGTTCTTTGATATCGAGTTTCCAAATTTCAAATCCTACCAGGATCAGGATCTGAAGGAGGCTCAGGGTCAACAAGCTCAAGTCTTATGACTGCATCAGTGAGTTCAGATGTAAATTTATTGTGGGTACGCCCGACATAATTGACAATCTCCATGGTTGTGCTGATATATTGATCAGGGCTTCTCTCGCCAACAGAATCATTATATATGTCCTTTCAATGTGGGTTCACATCCCCCAAACTTCATCACTTGATTTATTAAGGGGTTATTCTGATTCTACATCCTGCAATTGCGGAATTGATTGCGGTTTTGTCCTGACAAAGCATTAGGATCACTTCCAATACTTGGCAGGGTTGATGTCGAAACCTCTGTCACCATGGTGAGGTATTTTGAGTTTTATGTTGAGAAAACACTTGTATGAATGCAACAACCAATGTTACTTTACTTTAATGTGTTATTCTATCTGTTGACTGTGGTTAGCAACAGCAATAAAACTCAAAATATGAGAAATCCTCATAAAATTTGTTGACACTGTCATGCATACGTGGCTGACACCAGTCGGAATAAATACCGGTACGTAACTCTCATAAAAATACGCATTTCACATTTATACGTCATCACTGACAAAATGATTCTCATCATTCCTCAACACAAGGGGTCATTGACTTTGAAGACTCTACACCTGCTTTGTTTGCAGCAAATATTTGTGCTACATTCTTTGACAGGATTGCAATGGAATTACCACCTGACACTTTTGAGGCAACATTCCAAAATAATTGAGAGTCACTAGAGATTGATGATTAGATATGGTTTTACAAACCTTAAATTTGATTTTCGTTTGACTGCTTTTCTTTTCAAATTTAATTTGGCACCAACATCATATTAAGATGAATAAAATAAGATACCATGTTGCATGTGTCAATTTGCTGATTCAATATCAAAGAAGCATACACAGAACAAATTTCTTGACATCACTTCATCAATCAATGGCATGCAATAAAATGGGTCATGTGAATTTGACCAAGCATTATAATCACTATGACGGATTGACAACAATGATATCCAAGCTTCATTGTAAGGAGCAGAAATGATGATTTCAAAACTGTAAATAGTTAGGTTAAAAAGTGACAAAATGGCTGAAAAATAGCCATGCTGTAATGTACTCTCATATTGACTTCGATGCTTGTAAGTAAAAAGAAACAGAAGTATCAATATTGATTCTTGCTTTCCATTTGCGCACCTCCCTGCCGATAGCCTCCGTTTACATGGCAAATAGGACTTGTTACCGCCTTGGTATTGAGTTCTACTTGACAATGTAACATACACCTTTACCCGTGTGTGCTATAATTTCTTTGTCCCTTGCATTGCCTGGAAGAATAGTTCTCTATCCAGCTTCCACATTGCCTCAAGCCGGTACATTTTGGGTGCAAATCAGAGTGCTGAATTGATTCAAAAAATTAGACTATAATAAAAGCTGATGATTGGTTGCATTTATTTCAACTTTAGAAATATAGGCAACCAATTCTCACCTCTTAGGATGGCTGATGGCTTTGGTAGTTGACTTGACCTTCTAGTGCCATGCTGTTGTGAGGTAAATCCTGCACAGGCATAAATATGTAGCTTTCTCCTTTTGGAAAGGTTTAAAGAAAGTCTATCAAATAATAAGATCTCCTGTTAGGAAGTTAAGCCCTAAAAGAGAGAACCTATTATTCAGTTTTCTAGTTAGATTTTTAAAGCAAAACCTATTAACAGGTTTCTCTCTTAGAAATGAAGAGAGAAATCCATTTTTAGCAAGTTTTCTTTTTTGAACACGAAGAACAGCAATGAATTCTTGATGAACCGATCAGAAGGCTCTCTTCAATAAGTACCTTATTAATTCTAGATTCTACCTTTTTTCTTATAATTTCTAGATAATTGCTATTTTTGCAATTCTTTAATTTTTGTTCTATTTCTACATCTTGATCCTACAGGCTAAGTCATAGTGTAAACACTCTCTTGAGGATAAATCCAACGTGGGAAGATAAGCAACCCCAGCAGTTCACAAAACATGCTCTCCAAGATGGTACCACAAAAATCACGCGGGTTCAAAATGCAAGTCACCAAAAATCCAAAATTTCAAGCCCCGATCCCCTTGTATCCCAAACAAGATGCGACGGAGTTGGAAGTGGATAAGGTAAAGGACAAGCTTTGTAGAAACCCTGCCCAAGCAATGTTGAGCATCTACGAGAAGACCTATAACCCATGGACGGGCCATACGGTAGAAAGCTACTGTAAGTTCCGAGCAACGCTCAATGATTACATGCAGCAAGCCCGGATAAACGGCGTCAACCATTGGGTAGGGACCATAACACTGCTCTTAAGTGGAATACCACTGGCTAACTGGCAAAATGTTCTTTCCAAGCTGCCAGAAGGTCATTTCTGGAATGACGAGTCATTCAAAACTGCCCTAAATTCATTCACCCTTAAGTACTGTAGTACAATGGCAAGACAGGAGCAGAAACACTTCATGAAGCGTAGCATGGGATTGCCTAGCAATCAGCTTATGTCGGCTTTACTTAGCGAACTGCAGCAGTTCAATAGCAGAGCAGGTGGAAAAACGTGCTAAATTTAATCCAGAGCCTCACAAAAGCAATGTCATTGACATTGATGATTTTTCTGATGAATTTGAGCGCCTGTACGAGATCCCAGAAATTCAGGTGTTCACGGATAATATGAATATGGAGATAAGAGTACAGGATTTGCCTCAAACCAGAGTCAAGCAAGACACTAACCCCCCTTTTACTACAGGCTTAATACTGGAAACATCAGTAGCCATAATACTAAGTATAGAAAGTTTGATTCTCAACAAGTAAGTTAAAACGTCCATGAAGGAAAGAGATTCCAATTTTATTTTAATAGAAGGATTATTAACAAAACATATAATGCTGCAGTTAAAACCAAAGACATGAAAGATCATCATACCTTACATACAATATTACAGTGAATCTTTTTCAATTTTTTCAGTCTATTTCAATTTAAGTTCAATGTTGCAGTTAACAGCAATTCACTTTTGTGGTGTTGTGAAACAAAGGGAATTAAATCAATCATAGCTACTCGTACTCGCACTTGATCGAAAGCCCTCAACCCTCAATTAGAATTTCGATTTGTGTTTGATGATGGGACATGGACACGTGGAAACAATTCAAATTTTGAGAAAATCAAATTAAGATTCCTGATGTGATTGAACTCCCAACCACATACACGTTACAATTTTGATTGCCATCAAAAGTGGAGACTCTTGGGAGTGGAATCCCTCAACTTGGAAAACGACGTACGAAGCACCAGATCGGGTTGTTATACTTTTTTTTTCTACTTCAGGGCCCTTGAACGACACAAAAGCCAGACATACAAATACAAGGTTGATTCTTACATTCTTATATCTCCGTATACACACACACACATATTGACAATATCGTTAAGGCCATAGACTTGCGATTGAAATCATGAGATTATCCTATTCAGCCTTCGTTGGGCTCTGTTTGACAATTGGAGTTGTTGAAGCAAGATTTGCTTGGGTTCCACAGATTGCAAATCCATCGATTACCGCGTTTGCTACTAAGGAATGGAAGAAGCATCATCACATATTGAATGCTCCTCGGGGTGGTTCCACTGGTAGGTTTTGTCCATGCATCATTTGATGTCCTTAAAATGTATATGATTTGTTGATCTATATTTCCATTATCATGGCACTGACTCTGATATAATGTCACTTTCCTCTATTGTAGCACACGCTGATGAAGAGGAAACCGAGAATACCAAATCATCTTCAAAGAAGAAAAAGAAAGAAAAGAAGAGCAAGAAAACATCGAAGGCTTCGAAAGCATCATCTGTTGTACCAGATCAAACTGATGCTTCTCAAACACAGGATTTATCGCAGGCAATATTGAAGCAATCATCATCTCGTAATTCAATGAAGGTATTTTCATATGACACGGAAGAAGGTCACACTGTAGTCGGCATGACTGAATCGGCAATGGAACGGTTGTCTCTGTTCGATGGTGACACAGTCCGCATTCAGGGCAAACGCGGCAAGAGAACATTGGCATCGGTTGCCACCATGGCCGATACTTCCACGGATGACTCAAATTCCTTGGGACTATCCTCAGACGCCATGAAGAATGCTGGGGTTCGAGCTGGGGATTCCGTGACCGTCGTTCCGGCACCGGATGTCAAGTTTGGAAGAGCCGTATTGATATTACCCTACCGCGACTCTTTGGAATCAGCAGGCTTAACTTCGGAGGACAGTAGCGATATATTTGAATCGTATCTTCGACCATACTTTGAAGGCAAGTTCCGAACATTACATCGAGGGGATTCGTTTCACATTGATGGACCCAACGGAAAACTGGAATTTCAATGTGTGGAAATCGATTCTGTCGAAGTAGATAGCGATTCTGCGTGTGTTGTTGTAGATGATACAGTACTAGAATGTGAGGGAGAGCCCGTCGACCGCAATGAAGTGGATGACTTGGAGGGTGCAGGATATGATACTATCGGAGGTGCACGCAAGCATTTGGCAGCCGTAAGGGAACTAGTCGAGCTTCCCCTTCGTCATCCAGAGTTGTGGCAAAGATTAGGTATCAATCCACCTCGTGGTGTCTTATTGACTGGTCCTTCTGGATGTGGAAAAACGGCATTGGCAAGAGCGGTTGCGGCAGAAACTGGAGCTTACTTTTTCGTTATTAATGGCCCTGAAGTCATTTCCAAACGAGCAGGAGAAAGTGAAACCAATCTGCGACGTGCTTTCGAAGATGCCGAAGCTAATGCTGAGGATTACAATGGCGCGATTATCTTTATTGACGAACTAGATTCTATCGCTCCGAAACGTGAAAAGGCTGGTGGTGAGGTCGAAAAGCGCATTGTTTCTCAGCTTCTCACACTAATGGACGGACTAAAACCCACATCTAAGGTTGTCGTCATGGCTGCGACTAATAGGCCTTCTGTGATTGAGCCAGCCTTACGCCGTCCTGGTCGCTTTGACCGAGAACTGGATATGGGTATTCCCGATACGGAGGGACGATTGGAGATCCTCCAAATAAAGACTAGAGATATGCGACTTGCGAAGGATGTGGATCTCGAACTCCTTGCTCGCAATTCTCACGGTTATGTGGGTGCTGACATTCAGCAATTATGTATGGAAGCTGCACTCGAATGCATTCGCAGTAAGATTGGTCTCATTGACTTTGATAAGGACAAGGTTGACAAAAAGATCTTGGACAGTATTGTAGTTGAGGCAAAACATTTCGATTATGCCATGGGGATAGTTGCCCCGTCGTCGTTGCGTGAAAACCAAGTCGAAATTCCTGATGTTCATTGGGAT
>CAAAJI010000011.1:4300-16925 GCA_900642245.1 Fragilaria radians | reverse complement strand
GTAATAGGATGTCACGTTGGGTAACAAATCCAATTTCCGTAAATTAGTTACCCACTCTCTGGTTACCAGAGATCGTGACAAATTTGCAATAGGACTTAGAAATCCGCGTTTCAGAACTTCCTCTACCAGCCCATTAGTCGAAGATGACGTTGATGAATAAGAATGTGTCCAACAATCCAAAGATGTAGTTTCGTTCACAAGAAGTGGAAAAGAATGAAGTGAAGATTCTTCGCGTTTTTGTCGAACCAATGAATTCCAATGTTCCACATCAAAAATTAAATCATGTGGAATAGGAACCCAGGTTTCATTTCCATCCCATACAACTTGTGTTGACCACAAGAGCGAGGGTAGCAGTAGGTTACTAATCTTACGTTGAATTGCGGTTACGACCAGACTAAGCAAACGAATGACTTGATTTCTATATCCACCCATTAGGCCAGGGGGATACAAAAGCGCCAAAACTGTTTCATCCTCATGCGACTGTGTTGGAGAATTATTGACTTTTGATTTTTCATTGACATGCTTGACTTTAGAAATGAATCCTTCCTTGGGACTTGCAAGATTCCGATTATCATTTCGATCCGATGACACATCAGGAAATACTTGTTTCATATCATCGTCCACATCGATTGTTGAAGCTTCCGAATCAGCCTCCAATTGTTTTGGTGCTACTGATTTCGTCATACTACTTCGGTGTGATTTTTTCATAATTACAATTGAAATCACAAAGATGACACATACTCCCAGCATAACAATTGTCAAGAATGTCATTGGTGATACAGCTTCACGTTTACGCTTTCTCTTTGCTCCATCATCAGATGTAACTTCCGAGGTTACGCTTTTGGATATTGTATTCGATTGAGGCGGATTACGTCGTCGTTGTGTGGCATCCCCTGCTCTCATGGCCTGCCTCTGTAAGAGCAGATCGTTTAAGAGAGAAAAAATGCTGGCGAAACAAATACTTGACGTTCCAATGCTCGTATTGTATTTTTTTTGTCAAAGATGCAGAAAAAAACATTACTAAAATTTGACGATACGTCATAAATACATTTGCTCTAGGGAAATATTTGACTTGATAACTTTAAAATGAGGCAGTGTTCTTAATACGTTTGTTATGGTGATAGTGAAAATGAGCATTAAAAATAACTAAGCGAGAACTTCACAAAACAAGAGCATCAAGTTCACCTCAGAATGTGGTAGGAAAATCCTTACAGTGATCCCTGATGGAACTAGATATTTGTGCGCAATCAATGCCTTTGTGAAAGAAATCACATGAATTCGAACCAGTTTGAAGTATATTTCCTCATTGTATGCTCAATAAAAGTTTATAAAATGTTTTGGGTGAAATTTGGAATCATTTGATTCGTCCAATGAGTAGGAGAGCAGTTGGCCTTACAATTGTAGGTAGGAAAGCAGCCGGAGTCACACTTAAAATGAGATTTATATTACACCAACACAATGCATATGGCCACTTTTTTCGAAATGAGGGCAGTGTTAGTACAGGTAGAGGGACTCGAACAATGGGTAGCTGAAATGGCGCTATTGTAAGAGATGCAGGATAAAAGTTCCTACTGGCGATCACCCCAATAAGTGGATTCTTGATTCCATTGATAGTATCCATATTTACAATATGAGAATAGCTTTCAGTAATGATGTAATCACCATTGGCAATAGATTTGAGAAATTCTTCAAGTAAACTGAAGGTGCAGATGTTTCTGCATTCTTGAAATATTTCTTTAAGAAGCGAATATTCTGATATTGGCAAGGCTTAACCTTTCGTGAATCCCTCAACCTGCTGAAGTACGAATGGTATTAGAAGGAAATAATGAAGATTAGGATTTAGCTTAACCTTACGTGAATCTCTTAACCTATTGAAGTGAGAATGGTGTTAGAAGGAAACAACGAAGAGTTGAAATTTGGGAAAGGGAAGGCTAAGAAGGCCTTTACAGTCAGCCTTCCCAAGAAACAGCATTTTTCTATAGGATTCAAATAGGTAAAGTAAAAATAGAAGTTGATGTTGCCACAGGACGTAATGAACAATCTTCCTTCCTTTCAGAAAAACGAAGAATACACATAGTCCTTGAGTCCAGAAATTTCAAACAAATCAAATGAATAAAAATCAATATACGAACAACAATTAGCCCAAGAGTAGAATTATGTGCTAACAACAATTTGCCCAAATGAAGAAAGCTTCTTAAATATAATGAAGATTAAATGTGTTAGAGAGCCTCTTCACACTTCATTCGTAAGTTACTAAATTAATTGCTTCAAGCGTGCAACCAATTAGGATATCTATACAAAGAAGGAGCAAGGTTTCCTACATGAAACACAATTGATTCCAGTATGGCTTGAAATTTCTTCATCTTTACTGTGAACTTTTCTATATCATCTTAATATCTTTGTTTCTTCCTTTAATTGTACTACCTCATTACCTTCCGTTGCGTGTAGCATTGGTTCTGAAAAATCTGGAGACATTGTGTCAGTGATAGGAGGTTTCTTTTAGCAATGTATTGTCTAGCTTCTGTTTCTTTTTTCTCAACACCTAATTTTGTACTGAAACTGTGAGAGAAGTAATTTTCCCTACCATTTTAGTGTTTGAAGAGTTGAGGTGTGGCAATATGTAACAAAACATTTGCAGAGTGGAATGATGTAGTTACGAGTCAGTCATGGATGAAGACTGTTAAGATTTAATCTCAGTAATCCCATAGCAATAATATCCCTTGCATGCAGTAAAGTCCTCCCATACAAAAATGGAATTTTCACCTTTCTCAATTCTGCAAGAAAACTAAGGCATAAGCAAGCCCTTGATGTTAATACCAAATTAGGCTCATTATTTGATTCAGCCAACTGTGTTACTTCAAAATTCTCTTGAATGTTTCTTTTCATTTTTCTAACTTCCAAATTCTTCAACTACTCTATTGTCTTACTTATCCACCTCCTCTTTCTTCACAGAGCATATGGCTTCATCAGTCGAACTTTTCAATCAACTGCCTTCTTTCTTCCTTTATACTTTGGAGCATTCTACATGGGTGGAAGTGATGGCAACGTAGACAGAATGCTGCAGACATATAATGCCAAACCAAATGAGTCCTTTTCTGCTTGGGTTGAAGCAATTCAAAAGGCCACTATTTGTCTTAAACCAGCAGACAAATGGAAAGAGGATAGAAGTTTAATTTAATTGAAAAGAATGACTTCTGGTAACCTTTGAAAGGAATCAAATATTTTGACTCCAGTATATTTGATTCCAGAACCTGAGCATGACTTTGATGGCTGTCTGTATGCAATAAAGTTGCCAATGCCCATTCCAAGAGAGATGGGGAACACGTACCACAGTTTTTGTTTCTTCGTCCAGATGAATTGCCCTGTTCCAGTGTGTTGGAAACAAACATTGGTCCATATTGGTGGGTAATCCAGGCATTTCAAAATCTTGGTTTCAATGGAAGTTTCTTTTATTCTGCTATTGCCAAGATTTATATCCTCAATTGAGGTCTCAAGAAATGCAAGACGTGTGGCTTGATCCTTTCAAAGCAAAACATTTATTCCGCACCATATTGTTCAAACAATAGTGGGAGAAAAGGCGCTGTTGTTCTTTGTCAAACGTTCATCACATACTGTGTTCTACATTCAGCACAGTCCTGCAAGTTTGGACTTCCACAATCTTGTGGGAACCGAGTGGACAACATACTCCTGTGCAATACTACAACTGTTTGGCCCGAATCATAGCCACAGTAACCCCAGATATACAGCTTTTTCATGGGTTTCAAAAAGATGCAAGTATTTTCTACATGCCCTGTCCAAGTGAGCTACAAATTCAATTGATGGGACTTCAAGCCTATCTCAAAGCTAGATAGTGCCAAATTTGACATTGCATGATATTGATACCAAAATTGGTATCTGATTCACAAACATGATGTCAATATACAATGTGACATTTCTGTGATGATTCATAATCTCTGTTGGAAGGTAACTTCTGACTAAATTCACTGGTGACACCTTTTTATCAGTTGTTTTACCTTTGAGAGATCCCAAATCTGCTCCAAATATATCCTTGGCTGCAATCACATCAGCTCTGTTTATTGGACAATTGTTCAGTAAGTTCTTATCAATGATGTTTAGAAGATCTTTTGTACTCAGACGGCCAATAGTGATTTGAAAGTCTCTAGCTCTTACTGCTCTTAGGTATTCATTCTTAGTATATTGACCAGCCTTGTTTGTAACTGTTGTGACGAGTGTGAACTCATTATCTTGCGTAGTATCAAGATAATACAAACCACATTTGAGTTCAACACATTTTCTTGTATTAACATCAGACTTAATCACATAAAGTATTCCATCACCTTTGCTATCATAGTGTACATGAAATTTCTCTTTCCCTCTTTTCATACTCAGGATGTTTGCTATTCCTCCTGTGTCATACCACACGGTACCGTAGTTTGATAAATCACCAATTAAATTAGTAGTTCTGGAACCTGCATTACACTGAATCTTCATTGCACTATCTTATTTCCAAATGTTTTGTAACAATGATTTATTGCAAAATATGTCGAACTGTTGATTGGTTATCTAAAAAGATCCAACTTTCAGGTATATGTGATCAATTCTGATAGAAAAGAAATTCTTTTCCATTTTCTTTTTGCACTCCTACTGTGCATAAATTAGTTTCTTGTTGAATATTTTTTGATTCAATATCAATATTCTTTGATTGTGATCAACATTGGTGTGCATAATGTCCGTTTTTACCACATTTATAGCATGTAATGTGGCTCTTATTGTTTGACATATTATCTCTTGCATCAATGGATCCGTTGCTCTGACCGCAACTGCTGGTAATCCCATCAGAATGATTGATATGATTGTTGGGCTCTAATTCTTGACACTGCAACACTTTATATGCCTGTTGTAACAAAATAGGATAATTATCATTTTGATCAAGAAAGCTGTTACTTCCTCATATAAATCTAATTGCTAATGATTGCTCTTTTGCTTCTGACCTATCATTCTCATTAGGTACCATCCTCAAGTTGATTGTTGCTATGGATTGTATAAGACTCTTGTCTTCAATTGTAATTCCAACTTGCTCCATAACTTCCACCCAAGCAACAAAACATTCATGGGACCTCTGTATTGAGATATTCTTTTCCTGTTTAAAGTTATAAAATGTCTCCTTTATATTGCATAAAGCATCTGATAATTTGCGTCTTTCTTCAAAGAATATGTGAGCTCTTTAATTAGAGTCAACAATTCTATTCCCTCCTGATACGCTGCTGCAAAGTCTGTATGAGATTTCAATTTATCTTATAATGCTTCAGTGCATTGTCCCATGATTAGATTTTAAAGACCTGATGGAAAATTCAAATATTCCTGCATTCTCATTCAATGCTCTTTGATATCAAGTTTCCAAATTTCAAATCCTAATTGATTTCCAGGATCAGGATCTGAAGGACGTTCAGGGTCAACAAGCTCAAGTCTTATGACTGCATCAGTGAATTCAGATGTAAATTTGTTGTAGGTACGCCCGACATAATTGACAATCTCCTTGGTTGTGCTGATATATTGATCAGAGCTTCTCTTGCCAACAGAATCATACATATGTCCTTTCAATGTGGTTTCACGTCCCTCAAACTTCATCACTTGATTTCTAAATGGGTTATTCTGATTATACATCCTGTGATTGCGGAATCGATTGCGGTTTTGTCCCGACGACGCATTAGGATCACTTCCAATAATTGGCAGGGTTGACGTCAAAACCTCTGTCACCATGGTGAGGTATTTTGAATTTTATGTTGAGAAAACACTTGTATGAATGCAACAATCACTGTTACTATACTTTAATGTGTTATTCTATCTGCTGACTGCGGTTAGCAACAGCAATAAAACTCAAAATATGAGAAATCCTCATAAAATTCGTTGACACTGTCATGCATACGTGGCTGACACCAGTCCGAATAAATACCGGTACGTAACTCTAATAAAAATACGCATTTCACATTTATACGCCATCACTGACAGAATGACTCTCATCATTCCTCAACACAAGGGGTCATTGACTTTGAAGACTCTACACCTGCTTTTTTGCAGCAAATATTTATAAATATGTAGCTTTCTCCTTTTTGAAAGGTTTAAAGAAAGTCTATCAAATAATAAGTTCTCCTGTTAGGAAGTCAAGCTCAAAAAGAGAGAACCTATTATTCAGTTTTCTAGTTAGATTTTAAAAGCAAAGCCTATTAACAGGTTTCTCTCTTAGAAATGAAGAGAGAACTCCATTTTTAGCAAGTTTCTTTTTTGAACAAGAAGAACAGGTCAGACTATAAGAAACTTTTTATTTTAGATTCTACCCTCTCTTATAATTTCTTTCTA
The DNA here is from genome assembly GCA_900642245.1 of Fragilaria radians. NCBI lineage: Eukaryota > Bacillariophyta > Fragilariophyceae > Fragilariales > Fragilariaceae > Fragilaria > Fragilaria radians. The sequence continues at coordinate 10,568 of CAAAJI010000011.1, read as the reverse complement.
ATTGCTATTTTTGCAATTCTTTAATTTTTGTTCTATTTTCTACATCCTAATCCTACAGGCTAAGTCATAGTGTAAACACTTTCTTGAGGACAAATCCAACATGAGAAGATAAGCAACTCCAGCAGTTCACAAAACATGCTCTCCAAGATGGTACCACAAAAACCACGCGGGTTCAAAACACAAGTCACCAACAACCCAAAGTTTCAAGTCCCAATCCCTTTGTATCCTGAACCAGATGCAGCAGAGTTGGAGGTGGAGATGGATAAGGTAAAGGTCAAGCTTTGTAGAAACCATACCCAAGCAACGTTGAGTGTAAATTTAATTAAAAAAGTTAACCCTGAAACATTCAAAAAAGGGAAAATCCAAGTGTCTTTTTTGTGGCAATTTGGGCACAAAGAATTTCAGTGCCGTTTCAAGCAGAAAGCCAGCGTGGAGCCGCAAAAACGCGCTAAATTTAATCCAGAGCCTCATGAAAGCAATGTCATTGACATTGATGATTTTTCCGATGAATTTGAGCGCCTGGATGAGCTCCCAGAAATTCAGGAGTTCATGGATAACATGAATATGGAGAAAAGAGTACAGGACTTGCCTCAAACCAGAGTCAAACAAGACACTAACACCCCTTTTACTACAGACTTAATACTGGAAATATCAGTAGCCATAATACTTATATTATTTCTTTGACTTTTAGCAAGGGCTTTGACTTTCCAACAACAATGGTAGCTAAACTTTGACATTTTAATGAACAAAACATGTAATGCTGCAGTTAAAGCCAAAGACATGAAAGATCATCATACCTTACATACAGTATTACAGTGAATCTTTTTCAATTTTTTCAGTCTATTTCAATTTAAGTTCAATGTTGCAATTATGAGCAATTCACTTTTGTGGTGTTGTGGAACAAAGGGAATTAAATCAACCATTGCTACTCGTACTCGTACTTGATCGAAAGCCCTCAACCCTCAATTAGAATTTCGATTTGTGTTTGATGATGGAATACGGACACGTGGAAACAATTCAAATTTTGAGAAAATCATATTAAGATTCCTGATGTGATTGAACTCCCAACCACATACCACGTTACAATTTTGATTGCCATCAAAAGTGGAGACTCTTGGGAGTGGAATCCCTCAACTTGGAAAACGACGTACGAAGCACCAGATCGGGTTGTTATACTTTTTTTTTTCTATTTCAGGCCCTTGAACGACACAAAAGCCAGACATACAAATACAAGGTTGATTCTTACATTCTCATATCTCCGTATACACACATACACATATTGACTATATCGCTAAGGCCATAGACTTGCGATTGAAATCATGAGATTATCCTATTCAGCCTTCGTTGGGCTCTGTTTGACAATTGGAGTTGTTGACGCAAGATTTGCTGGGGTTCCACAGATTACAAATCCATCGGTTACCGCGTTTGCTACTAAGGAATGGAAGAATCATCATCACATATTGAATGCTCCTCGGGGTGGTTCCACTGGTAGGTTTTGTCCATGCATCATTTGATGTCCTTTAAATGTATATGATTTGTTGATCTATATTTCAATTATCATGGCACTGACTCTGATATAATGTCACTTTCCTCTATTGTAGCACACGCTGATGAAGAGGAAACCGAGAATACCAAGTCATCTTCAAAGAAGAAAAAGAAAGAAAAGAAGAGCAAGAAAACATCAAAGGCTTCGAAAGCATCATCTGTTGTACCAGATCAAACTGATGCTTCTCAAACACAGGATTTATCACAGGCAATATTGAAGCAATCATCATCTCGTAATTCAATGAAGGTATTTTCATATGACACGGAAGAAGGTCACACTGTAGTCGGCATGACTGAATCGGCAATGGAACGGTTGTCTCTGTTCGATGGTGACACAGTCCGCATTCAGGGCAAACGCGGCAAGAGAACATTGGCATCGGTTGCCACCATGGCCGATACTTCCACGGATGACTCAAATTCCTTGGGACTATCCTCAGACGCCATGAAGAATGCTGGGGTTCGAGCTGGGGATTCCGTGACCGTCGTTCCGGCACCGGATGTCAAGTTTGGACGAGCCGTATTGATATTACCCTACCGCGACTCTTTGGAATCAGCAGGCTTAACTTCGGAGGATAGTAGCGACATATTTGAATCGTATCTTCGACCATACTTTGAAGGCAAGTTCCGAACATTGCATCGAGGGGATTCGTTTCACATTGATGGACCCAGCGGAAAACTAGAATTTCAATGCGTGGAAATCGATTCTGTCGAAGTAGATAGCGATTCTGCGTGTGTTGTTGTAGATGATACAGTACTAGAATGTGAGGGAGAGCCCGTCGACCGCAATGAAGTGGATGACTTGGAGGGTGCAGGATATGATACTATCGGAGGTGCACGCAAGCATTTGGCAGCTGTAAGGGAACTAGTCGAGCTTCCCCTTCGTCATCCAGAGTTGTGGCAAAGATTAGGTATCAATCCACCTCGTGGTGTCTTATTGACTGGTCCTTCTGGATGTGGAAAAACGGCATTGGCAAGAGCGGTTGCGGCGGAAACTGGAGCTTACTTTTTTGTTATTAATGGCCCCGAAGTCATTTCCAAACGAGCAGGAGAAAGTGAAACCAATCTGCGACGTGCCTTCGAAGATGCCGAGGCTAATGCTGAGGATTACAATGGCGCGATTATCTTTATTGACGAACTAGATTCTATCGCTCCGAAACGTGAAAAGGCTGGTGGTGAGGTTGAAAAGCGCATTGTCTCTCAGCTTCTCACACTAATGGACGGACTTAAACCTACCTCTAAGGTTGTCGTCATGGCTGCGACGAATAGGCCTTCTGTGATTGAGCCAGCCTTACGTCGTCCTGGTCGCTTTGACCGAGAACTGGATATGGGTATTCCCGATACGGAGGGACGATTGGAGATCCTTCAAATAAAGACTCGAGATATGCGACTTGCGAAGGATGTGGATCTCGAACTCCTTGCTCGCAATTCTCACGGTTATGTGGGTGCTGATATTCAGCAATTATGTATGGAAGCTGCACTTGAATGCATTCGCAGTAAGATTGGTCTCATTGACTTTGATAAGGACAAGGTTGACAAAAAGATCTTGGACAGTATTGTAGTTGAGGCAAAACATTTCGATTATGCCATGGGGATAGTCGCCCCGTCGTCGTTGCGTGAAAACCAAGTCGAAATCCCTGATGTTCATTGGGACGATGTTGGAGGTCTCGAAGACGTCAAACGAGAGCTCCATGAGACTGTCCAATATCCCGTGGAACATGCCGATAAGTATGTCAAATTTGGAATGAGCCCAAGTAAGGGAGTTCTGTTCTATGGGCCATCGGGCTGTGGAAAGACGTTGCTAGCGAAGGCGATCGCCAATGAATGTGGAGCAAACTTTATATCTATTAAAGGTCCCGAACTTTTGACGCAATGGTTTGGAGAAAGTGAGGCGAATGTTAGAGAACTTTTTGACAAAGCCCGTGCTGCAAGTCCTTGTATTCTCATGTTTGATGAAATGGATTCGATCGCCAAGACCCGAGGTAGTGGTGAGTTCTTGGATGCTGTATAAATTTATGAAATCCAACACACTATGTCTGACACTTATACCAATAATGACGTTTCACAGGCCAAGGGGGAAGTAGCGAAGCTGGTGATCGAGTGATCAATCAAATTTTGACTGAAATTGATGGAGTGGGTGCAAGGAAAAACGTGTTTGTTATTGGAGCGACTAACCGTCCAGATATCTTGGACCCAGCCGTGATCCGTCCTGGTCGTTTGGATCAATTAATTTACATTCCGCTTCCTGATTTGGCAAGCAGAATAGCTATTCTGAAAGCACAACTTAAGAAGTCACCCGTAGACCCAGATGTCGACATTGAAGTACTTGCCAGATCAACGCATGGCTTTAGCGGTGCTGATCTCGCAGAAATTTGTACATCTGCGTCAAAGTTGGCGATCCGTGAGGCCATCCTCGCAACGGAAGAACGAACCCGCAAGGTCGAAGCTGGTGAAATGGAGGAAGACGATGAAGGGGTCTCATCTGACGTTTCCTCCTCCATTGCGAGAAAAATGCTCATCACCAAACGACACTTCAATTATGCCATGTCAAAGGCTCGACGTTCGGTAAGTGAGAAGGATCTTGCACTGTATGAAGAGTTTGCAGAGAAACAAAAAGCCGGACGAGGTGAAGCAGCAACCAATTTCAAGTTTGCCGACTCCTCCAATACTGTTGATGATGTAGATGCCAATGACGATCTATACGACTAATATCAAAATATGAATTCTATACATTTATTTCCAATACTTTGATCTAGGCAATAGTTTTTTCTAGAAATGTCGCTGGACCATGATTCAGAGTATTCAATTTAACTTTTTGTTTCTCCGATGATTTTGTTGCTTTCTTAGTAGTTACAGCATCAAACAACACGACCCTAGTGTCTCCATTGTCTTGCAGTTGAAGGACTGGAATCATTCGTCGACGAGTTTCGAATGAACGACGTTTAGAAGGCACTTGGACATCAGACGTAAAAAGATTTTGCATCGTTGGCGAAATATTAAAAAAGTTAATTTCCTTTGCGTGATTTATTGGAAATAAAATCGTGCAACATCATTGTGAGAAATGATCCGTTCAGCGAGAGAGTTGAACTTGTGTATCATTTGTGATGATTGAAACGTCTGTTCAATACATTCTGTATGTATACACGACACGGATTTTGATGTGACAGATTTAAACCAAGACTCGGACCGAGTCATCGTGATAGAGCTCAGCTTAGTCTCATACAAACTTAAGATTAAAAGACCTTTTCAAACAGAAATTAGCAGAAGATTTGAAATGAAATCAACTATTTAAAGCTTATATAGGTTCCTATAACATATAACAACAGGACAAAGAATTAGTGACAGACGTAAAAGGGGAAAGGAAAATAAAAAATCTTAAAAATAACGATTCAACACGAGAAGAAATGATTGGTTTAAAGAGATAACTACAACTATTTTGGGGCATTAGCAACATCAAGGTCTTGAAGAAGAAGACCAATGTGATGGAATTCCTGTATGTAAGCTGTGTCATTATGACTAAATATGAAAGGTAAGAGGAGGAATGGGACTTAATGGTTATTGACTTTTTTGCTAATATTTACCCAACCACCATGACCAGTGTGTATGAAACAAAGATTGTTTCCAAAATGCTCAAGAATCCTGTCTACAATCAGAAGCTTCCCAGTTAAAGGATCAAGTCAATTCCAGTGAGATTCAAGACTAAAGGTAGTTCAGTTGCCATTGGTGCATTTGGTCTAGAAGTTAGGATCTGTGATGTAAAAGAAATGACTATGGTGACTAAAGGAAGATCAAATCCCGGTAGTATTGTTCCTTTTTAGATGAAACAAGTCAATTAGAGTGCATACAACAAGGCAGCGGAGTACAAGGCTTCAGAAAATGTCAATATCTGGCTGTTTGTGTTAGTCCATGTACGTTTGTTGGAAGGTATTTCCAATATTTGATGATTTAATATATGTTTAGGACCATATATGTTGAAAGGATTGATGATTAAACACAAGAATAATTCAAGAATCATTGTTTAGAAGAAAATCCAGGTAAAGAAATTTAGTGAAGATGTGGAACAAAATTAGTTAAAGAAGAGAGGAAATTTGGTGAGAAATCATCTGTTGAGGATGAAATTTCAAGAAATAGTAGTTACAAACTAGGATAAATTATCTTTTTAAATTAGTGTTACAACCTCAGTTTTTACGTTTTTTGTAAGTGTTTTTCGCTCTTTCAAGTTGTTCAAACTGGAGATTATCATCTCCACTCAAGAACTCAAAGTCTTAGTTGCCAAGCCTTGAACTCAAAGGTCCAAAGTAAGTTTTCATTTCTATCACGTTTTAAAACGTCCGGACTCAAAATAAATCAGAAATGGACATGCAGTTGAAGATCTCAGGATTTTCTGGGGAGAAGAAGGATTGGGAGAGACGGAATGTAACTTTTCTAGCAAAAGCTAGACTCAAAGGTTACAGGAACTTGATTGTTGGAATCGAGGTTGTCCCAACAAAAGGAGCAAAGGGATATGATGAATATATGCAAAAGAACAATTTTGCATATGCAGAGTTGCTTATTAGTTGCGAATGTGATGTCTGCTTGGGATTGGTGCAAACCAGCAGATCAGAGGAGATGCCTGAGGGAGATGCTAGGTTAGCCTGGACGAATTTAGTTTCAAAATTTGCTCCAGTCACCATATCCAACTTGATCAAGACCAAGAAGGAGTTTGTTGATTCAAAGTTGGAGGATG
>CAAAJI010000010.1:624302-650465 GCA_900642245.1 Fragilaria radians | reverse complement strand
CGGCGGAAATCGCACATACCAATCAGCGCTATTGGAGCTAAACAATCCACTAATTTACGAAAGTCGATTCATCATGCCTTCGCTGGAGGAGCAGGTAGAATTCAGAGTGAAAAATAATGAAAGACTTGAGATGACTGAGAGGCCTGTTATTGCGGATCGTGAGTTCAATGTCAAAAGCCTAGCTCGTGTTGCCATGGGTGAAAATTCTGTTGTAGATGTGTCACTTGCCACCCCAAACAAATTCTCTTGTTTGCTGTCATTAGAGGGTGCTCCTTCTCTTATTACTGTTGACTTATTAGTGCTCAATAGGCGACAAGAGTACGTGAACAAGACGAGCTTCCATTGCTCGGAAGTGGTTCGAGAGATTGTGGCAGGAGTAGAAAGGAAGACATCAGCAGTTTTGAAAGAAATTGAAACAATATCTTTATATACCTTGGGTGAAAACGGCAACCTACACTGCCGACAAAGGTCGGCAACCTTTCTGTTACCCTCGCAACAAGATACAGTCGCTTTTCAAATGTGGCAAGCATCTCAGGGTAGACCAATTGATGTTCGCTTCTATGATGTAAAGTATGAAAAGTTTCAATAAGAGATCCACCTAGCATACTTTATGCCGAGGGCTGGAAAGTAGTATTATAATCGGTATAATTTTGGAACTTTGCATACAGAGTCTTTCAAATTGAATCGTGTTCTAGGTTTCCAATGAAAGAATTAGATAAAGCGATAAAGAAATATAGAGATGCTCTTGATAATGAAGCAATTTTGTCGACACATCCTTTTACTTTTGATGGCCACTGAAATTCAGATAAATTGGGAATTGACCACAAGTGGAAGTGATGATGAAAATATAATCAAAAGATATTGAAGTTGAAACGTTCAAGAACCTAACAACTAAATCAGTAGGTGCCATACGCATGCCTGAGAAGTACCGTGAAAGCATAAATGCCAGAAAAGTTTAGGATGTAAATACAATGCAAAATAATTGCATGTAAAGAGATTTTATTGTTGAATTTAGAAAAAGGTAAAGTGAAATATGATCCTTTATCAAAGCACGCTTTGAGACACGTTTGTAACTTGTGCACAATCCAAATCAATAAAAATCTCCGATTTTCTTTAGGAGATTTCAAGAATCACTTAATGGTTGTAAAGGTGCACACAGCCAATGGGAAACGGAAAAGCGCCACAGTTGCTTGGTTGCTGCATACCTGCGTCTGTCCGCCATCAAAAGAAAGATAACCGTGCACTTGTCTACACTATTGCTATGGTAAATTAATTTGGATTTTACACGCATAATTGGAAATGCTACGTTGTGTCACCGCCCTGTCTTTTGTCATTAATGGGATGGCTTTTCACGCTAGTGCTTTTGTAAAATATGGTACCACTTATCATAGCCTCATAAATTTTTATGTTAAACCAACTGTACTTTCAACCTCGAGATGTTTTGCTACCTTAGCCTTGGATACCGAGGAAAGTGTTAAACGAGTTGTCTTCCTTGGGACCCCTGATGTCGCGGCCACCACACTACGAGCCCTTCATCAGGATTCTATGAAAATTGGGAGCCCGTATCAAATTGTTTCCGTTATCACACAACCACCTAAACGTCGCAAGCGTAATGGACCTGTAGTGGCTTCTCCGGTTGGATTGGCTGCAGAGGATCTTGGTATCCCAGTTGTGTCACCTGATAAGGCAAACGATCCTAGCTTTTTGCATGATCTAGAAACATCTGTTCGTCCAGATTTGTGTATTACAGCAGCGTATGGTCAATATCTTCCTAAGCGTTTCTTGGCAACACCATCCTATGGTACTGTCAACATACATCCTTCACTCCTTCCAAGGTGGCGTGGTGCAAGTCCAGTTCAGCGTGCGTTAGAGTGTGGAGATAATCCGGTTGGAGTGTCCGTACTATTTACGGTTTCGAAGATGGACGCTGGACCTATTATTTCTCAGGTTGCAAAAGAAATTAGTATCAACGATCAAGCGACGACAGTTTTGCCTATGTTGTTTGACATAGGGACACAACTTTTAATCGAGGCGATACCAGATATTCTAAGTGCTAAAGTTACAATGGATACTGCCACAATCCAAGATGAATCAAGTGTTGTTTTGGCAAGCATGATTGATGCGTCTGAAGCTGAGCTTAGAGTTTGGGAAGAATCAGCCCTGACGTGTCATAATCGAATAAGAGGTTTCTCTACATGGCCGGGAACCTTCTGCTACCTGAAAATCGGTGATGAAGATCCTGTGAAGCATAAGATCATTGAAACTAGAGTTTTGGATGAATGTATGCCTGTGAGGCAAGTCTTGGAGATGGGGCCATCAAAACATGATGGCCTACGCATGGTTTGCTGTGATGGCTCTGTCTTAGAAATCTTGAAATTGCAGCCAAATACTCGTAATGTAATGGATGCCAAAAGCTTTGTGAATGGATTACAGGGTAGAAATGTCATGTGGGTTAAAAATCCCGTTAAAAATCCCAAGAGTGCACTAGTGTCAAACGAATAACTTCGAAGCCTCGTCCAATCTAATCTTGAAATTTGTTTCTTTTGCTCTTCATTCTACGCCGCGAAGATGTTGATAATTAGCATTCAATTTATTTTCTGAGCGGTGAATCTAGATTATTCTCAATCGAGATTGAGAATCCTATCATTTTCAATTATTTCTTTCGGGTAAACGATTAAATTTGAGTAAATGCCCAAAGAGTCCCAATGTATCACTATTTAGCGAAATGCACTAATAATGCGATAGAGTATTATTTGCTTTGATATTCATGGCTTGGCTTCCTCTATTGCTCTTCGTGGAGAAAAAGTTGGATTTTGAAGGTTGTTAGTAAATAACATTTCCCAATTATAAATGCTACGCTAGACAAGCATATGAACAAGAACACACTAAATTTATCTTGTATGAAGGAAGTAAATGAAAAAGAATATTAAGGCGATAAATTTTTATCAGGTAGAAACATTGGATTTCTGCGAGGCAATATTGTCATCAGATAAGACACGTATGGCATTAGCTTTCATGATTGCAAATCAACTTCATCAATAATGATCTAAACGTGTTAATCATCAAAGTCAGTTTAGAGATGATATCAGATTTAAAACTAAAATGATAGTTATAATTGGAGCTTTGAATGGTTATGATTCTTCAAGCTATTATGCTAAATTTTACCATTATAGCGGAGAGTGATATCAAACCACAGCTATGTCTGGAGAACAGGGCTTGAAAACCAGATTTACTGTTTAAGAATAAATGGGGAAAATTTCCAAATGAAATAACTTGTCGATATAAGTGTTAATAGTAACATTCAAAAGTTTAATACAGTCTCCACACCTCACTTTCAACAATGCTTTGTGTAGAGCACGCGATGAAAATCATGATATATTTCTAAGATTGAAATGTTTATTTGATCCTAGTTTGGATCTGGTATATAACATTTTCAAATAATTATGTTCATAGTAATTTTATTGAAAAATGTTACTCCGGATTTTTGGAATTTATTGTACATGCTTTTGCCCTACTAGCAAATACTGCATTCCATTAAATTGGACCTGTGAAAAACTGGCAGTAATCATGATAACTTTGAAAAAAGAGTAAAATGAACATTTATTTTTAAGTGTAACAAAGATATAAAAAATGTGGGACATCTCAAACACAATTACTTAAATTCATCTCATGGTGAATTAATTCTCAAAAACGCCTCTTAAACAAGCGCTTTGCGATAAATTGTAAATAGCTAATTTGGTCGAAACGTAAGATTCGAACGCTTAAAATTTGAATTGTATTCTCTTCAATTTTCCTATCGTTCCCTCATTGTGCTTGTACGTCACCGTTAAAAGTTGACTAGAAGGGATGAATACAAGGATATATTTTCCAACACACTTACAAACCAAAGTAAATGACACAGCCAGCTTTTCAAGTAAACCTTTTATACTTCACTGGCCCATAATTTTACTATAGCCTTGGCTCTAATTCAAATAGAGGGATCCAACAGAACTTTAGCTTATCAATCAGATACGTATGGGAGAAAGAGAGTCCAGCACTTTTCAAATAAGACTGCTAATGCATTTGTGTATTCAACTATTTCAACCCATCCTCTGGCTGAATTTGGATTAAGTCTTGCGAGAAAAAGAACTCATCCGTTCAACGAGCACAATTAGGTGTTTAAACAATATACCAACACAATGTCAACAACGTCTCACGCAACCAGCGTAATAAGATTAACGCAACCCGCATCTCCACATTTACTCCCCTAACCCCTAAGCCCTTCCATTCTAAGGAACATAAACCAGGAACGGCAGCGTGTAACATCTTCGTTACCCTCCATTGTGAAATCGGAGGTACCGCGTGGCCATGAATGACTTCAATAACAGAAACGATTTGCAAACTTAGTTCACGATGGACACGCTAGAATCGGGAAAAGGTAAAACATTCCTAAATATATTGTTGATTCAGAAATAATTCAGATAGACTTATTATTAACATATTTTATGATGGCGAATTTTTGGAGGAAGCAGTAATTGTCATATTGAGAATGAGAAAGCATAAATGATAAACCAATAGCTATGGGGCGTCTACCTTTCGGCTTTCAACCAGTCTTGAGAGAAAAAATCCATTTCGGTGGAATTAAAAAATCCACTTGCATTCATACATTCTCTTTCCTAAGGTATAATGTTAGAATCAAGTACTTCCTCAAGTTATATCATCTTCATTTCACTGTGGTTGTTATTGATTGCTTTGTTAACTTTTGTGTTAGACTCCATCGCTACAATTCCAAGCTTCCCCAGACGTTGTAGGCTCCTTTTGATTTTTGTAGAGAAAACTGCAATGTTACCTTCATAAAACGAAATCTCCCTTCCCTCTTTGCATCCATCATTTCTTGCTTGAGTATTAAACTTACTTTCTTATTTCCTCAACTGAATATACACCTTTTTGTTGGCATCTAGATGTAAGTTCACACTAATGGAGTGTCAATTCTTCAATAAAATAAAGAAAACTAGATAAAACAAAATATATCAAACAACCAAGCATATACCCAGGTTTAATCGCATTCGAAAGTCCTCAAGAGTAAAAAAGGAGAAAAGCAACAATTATAATCTTAAGGTAAAGACTTGTCATTACTAAGTAAAGGACTAATCTCACTGACATCATATAATTTCGATTTCTATACTAATGGATATCCTAAAGAAATCTCACTGAAGTAGATGAAGGTAAAGGATATCTCTAACAAATCTGTTGAACTGTCCGCTTTGATTTTAATTTTCCTGATTCTAGTTTTCAGCTCACAATGAACTCATCAGCACCAGGTTCAACAAATGGATTCTCTTCATTGCTTTGATTATTGTAGCCTCCAATGCCATTCCCAATTATCCACTTGACATTTAGGGCTATCCATACTTGATCTGCTTATGGTATTGAATGCGATAATTGTTTCATAGATGGTTAGATATCCGGCAATATTGAATGAAAGCTTCTGCCGAATTTTCAAACGATTTATTAATGTTGTTGTGCTACAATTCCAATCTCATCAAACATTCTTAGATATTTCATGCAAACTTTAGGCTCTTTTCTTAAGGGTAGATATCTGTTTTCTATGGCGTTTATTCTGCTTTCAACGGATACAATTCTCTCATGGACATATTCATTCCAGCATCAATGATCATTGATTTCATTCTACTATACAGGAACGCAAATAACTTTTCAGCCATTCCGTTTTGCTGCTGTGTCTCCTTTCTCGTGTACTCTAATTAAAGTCCTTACATTTTTCATTCCTCTCCCAAAGAATGATTCTCCCCTTCATTATCATTTCTAATTTGCATCGAGGTTGCTTGGGCTTTGCTCTTTATTTTTTTGGTGTGGTCAATGATGGTCTTGACATGCTGATTCTTGAAATAAACTCCATTTCATGCGGATGGCTTGATCAATGTTTTCCCTGAAATCATTTATCCCGTTCGTGATAGGTTGATTTTGCTGCTAGTTGCTATAGTGAGATTCAACTATTTGGCCTCACCAATGTGCCAATGCTCACAATTCACTCCTTTTTTTCTGGCATTTTCACGTATCATGACTTGACTTCTATTCGTATGAGAAACCCAGCGATCTAAGTTGGCAGATTCTACTTCCCTTATAGAGAAAGCGTCTGGATTTTAAACTAAAGTTTTCCATTCCTGAGAAAAATTCCTTTTTTTAATTCTCATGTCAAAACAGTATCTTTTCCAGGTTTGGAAAGAAATCATTACCTATCTTTATTTCTTAATCTCTAGCCTTTTTCTATGACGCTTGCAATCGGCAGCGTCAATAAGATGATCTTTTAGTTGGTAACTTACAGAATACTTCCTACGAAGGCTACCTGCGTACAATCAGGGATTGTATGTGTGTTTCCAAAACTTTACAGCCGTTTTTATTGGAGGTGATTCTCCTAATCAATGCTATTTTTCCTGGGTAATCTAACACCAAATTGGATCTGTCATGAATCATTTAAATGTCGAATCCATTGAGTGACGCAAAGCAATGGTGAGAGCTCTCATTAACATGCCTGAAATGTCTTATGAAAAGTGTCCCTTCTTTTTCAAGTATTTGTTGAGTTTCAAGATGATCTGATACACCCATGGCCTAGCTACACTCCCAATGGATAGTAAGGAACCTTTCCCAGGAGTCTAGGAAAGCTGAAGGCACCTACCTACCAATGAATTTCATTATTGTGACTATAATAACCTAAATACAGTTGATATCTCAAAGTTAGAAAGTAGAGAAAAGCAAGCTTGAAGCAAACAAAGGCTGTCCATAAGACATTTGCAATACGGTAATGGTGGAACGACAAATAGTAGTGCCACAAGCATTAACTGCCATTATTATTCCTCGAATAATTACAATCTACAGTGGCGCACTAGCATTTTTGCCTTTGAGGAAGAGTATCTAGTAGCATAGGACACAGCAAAGTTGCTCTTGCTCGATATTGGAAAGCAGGAAATCTATCTTCCTCGTATTATTGCTCGAGGGTTTATTCTTACTTCAACTGCCACTTAATTATCTTGATTTCTTCGAAGATTAAACCAATTATAACTTTCTTGAAATTTCTTTTCCTTTTCCTTTCCTTTTCCTTTTCCTTTTCCTTTTCCTTTTCCTTTTCCTTTTCCTTTTCCTTTTCCTTTTCCTTTTCCTTTTCTCTTTCCTTTTCCTTAAAACGAGCGCTTCCATTCGTTTTGAAATTGACAATGGCACAACGATATGCAGGATTTTAGTTACCCTTGGCACAACAGCATCATCACCTGTAAGGGCTTTCTAGATACTTTTATCATTCTCTTTGTCATCTTATTATAAACGATGCTTTAAATAGATATTTCAAGAATTTATCTCGTGGTTTTTATCATCGCTTCATGGTCTTTCACATTGACTTGATCCAGCATATCAATAATCATATTTTTGTCAAAGAGCTTCGGATTTTCTTCTAGAAAAGTGTAAGGTAATCCAACCTCTCAATAAACCACTTAATTTAAATCGATTTTCAGCCTTAGGGAAGTGCATCTTCCCTCTTTCTTGATCGTCAATACAGAGGGAATAGGAGGGTCCTTGAGCACTTAACAAAGCTACTTAACAGGATATTGTATCAAAGGCTATCTTCCCAGTTTAATTGTTTTTGCTAGTTATGCATCCACGAGTAGCGAATTAGGATAAATGAAAGCCAGAAATTCATGTTTATCTTTCATCCAATATTGTTCTTGTGTAAGGTGTATACATTAGATTCTCATACAAAAGTCTTCTACACTCCCGAATCTCTTTTCAATTAGATTGAAAAATTCAGCAAAAATCTTAACCCAAAGGAATCCAATTCTTTTACCTGTTATATATCATTAAATCAATGGTCCCTAATTTCTCTGCTACAGTCTGATAGCTCAGAAACTGGATTTAAATCCAAGCATCAAGCAATGGCTTAACATTTTTATGGTTGTTGTAGCTTTGGTTCAGAGAGATTCCGGAATTTTCAAAACTACTGATTCGCTCGGAGTATGTACTAGTAAGGTTTGAATTCGACTTCGATTTCGATTTCGATGGACTCGCTTATCCCTGTGTATTGTTCATAGTGAAAATACATTAAACATCACAAGGAGTCAAGAATGACTAGTCAAAATGACATCCAACTCGGTGAGAATTCCATTGCGGATAGAGCAATCTTCATCGGTAGGGGGCATAACGTGTACAACGCCATCGGGAATAGACGCTTTCGTAAGCTCGTGGATATGTTTGTACAAGAGTACGTAGAGTGTAGTAATCGAAGTCACAAGTCTGGTTTAGTCCGCACAATCATTGAGGTATCAGAAAAAGCAGGCTATCGCTTTCTTCAGCAAGATGAATCTGGTGTATTTAGAGAATTAAGTTACGAGCAAAAGAAGAAGAAGGTGAGTGCGGGCGATCAACACTTAGTCATTTCCAGTACCAGTGACCCATTCGTCCGTTTTTTTTTGTTTTGTGCCTAATCAGCATTTTTTTAAGGTGGGGCATTCTTTGCGGGATAGATCGGGATTATTAGACCAACACCTTGCATTGAAGCTAAAAACAAGACCGGACCTGAAGCGTGAAGGAAGGGATCTCATTGAATATATTCATAGCATTGTACCTCGACAACCTGAACTCAGGCATGCAGAGGATTTAAAGCCAAGACATGCAACCACAAATCTAGGGACGTCGGAAAATAGAACTCGCGATGCTGCAAAGAGCTTAAGTCTGAAGAGCTCGGTGAATTGTAACAATATGAAGAACACTCCTGGAGATATTTACTGTGGGGCTTCCCGGTTGCTTGAGCTATCCTCAGGGATGCGTGCAGCGCCAAAACATTCTGTGAGTGAAACGAGAGGACTAAGTGCCAGTAACTCTAGCTCAGAGTATGGAAGAAATGATTCTGCATTTTCAGGTGAATTTCGAGAGCTCCTATTTTCAGAACGCAAGTTTGATCATCCCCGTCGGACAATCCAAAATTCTAATTCTAGCAAGTTCATTTCAATCAATCAGTTGACATGCAATTCTGGGAAGGTCAACATTCAGAAGATTAAACAAAGAACTCATAAAGTTTTTAAAAAACGTTGTTTTAGGGAATTGAGCGACATTTTGGGACCGGCATTGGAAAAAGGACAGCATTCTCTACCCTTCCCTGGAAGCTGGGATTTCATTCCTCTGTCTGAGTTTCAAAATAAAAAGATTGATCTTGGAGCAGAGAAGCAGGGCTGGAAGCTTTGTCTGGAACCAATCTCTTTTCCTGCAGAAAAGATTTTGCTCGATATCCCCATTCCTTCAGGTTCCAAAAGCGCGTCCAAGGAGCCTTATTCACATCCATGCGTAGAATGAGCCCTGCACAATTAATGAGTAGATCAACGAAATTTTCAAAAGGGCTAGGCGAAACTTGAGAAGAAAGAGTTTTATGGGGAAATCAATCGATGCATTTGATGTCATGTAATCAATATTCATTATTGTTTACCATACGCTTGAGATGTTGAAATACCCTCTATCTATACCGGAATTATGTTCAGCAATTCATTTTCTGGATGACTACTTACGTTCACCTTAAGGAGACATGCAATGCATTCTTGAAGATGATATGGAAAGGATAATTTCAATTTTCTATTAACAGCGTAATACTAAACATTTGGAAAGAAAACAACCCCTACATTTTCTAGTTAGGATACTGTCATCAAGCGTTCTAAGGTTGTCGTACAATACGAGATTCAGTCCTTGCTGACAAGCGTAAAGTTTCGAATTCGGGATCTAGTAAAATTTAAATTACATACTTGAAAGATTTTAAAACAAAACATTTGCACTATGACTTTATAGATAATGAGAATGAGGTCATGTAACGCTAATTTCTCAAGAGATGTGATGAGTGACGATGCTTCTACCAAATCACTGAGGTGAAAGAAATTTTCCCGGGAGAGAATCCGAGCCTATAATTTTCAGGTGAGAATTCTCAACGGCAAGTGTATCCTTCGAAGCGACGTTTTTTTTCGAATGAATCTGATCGTGAATTCTATTCTTGGACTACATACGCGTGCGTCATTTTCGTGCACCACTCTATTTGAAAAGAATTTTGTTTTGAAAACAACCAGCATGGGAAATGCCGAATAAAAACATTCGGAGAAAATCATTATTCCGTGTAAAACTTAGATTTTGTGTCTACGGCGATACATCAAATGGATAACCACCTACATCACTCTGAGGATACCGAATGTTATGTGATGTATAAATTTGGTGTCACCAAAATCGTATACTATGAGTCTCGATAATGAAAATTTTGTAGAGGAAAGTATTTTGCATGATTTTTTAATTGGATTGACGAAGGGGGTAGAGA
Organism: Fragilaria radians; assembly: GCA_900642245.1. Taxonomy (NCBI): domain Eukaryota; phylum Bacillariophyta; class Fragilariophyceae; order Fragilariales; family Fragilariaceae; genus Fragilaria; species Fragilaria radians. The sequence goes on along the minus strand of CAAAJI010000010.1, from coordinate 640,135 downwards.
GCAATGTGCTGGTTTTTTTAGGCATCAGTTTTAATATCTAGATTGCCGAACACCCATGAATTGTGGCATTTGATCTGGCAAAAAGAAAAACAGAACCACCTACAACGTATCTGATTTCTGAAAAAAATCAAATGAGTTGCACCATTATTTAAGTTGTCAAGCACCTACTTTAAAAAGATATTTCGACATTTCCTTGCATCTAAATTGCATTTCATCCCATCTCAATGCTTCATGACATCATGTGGGCAACTTTTACATTGAAAGCTCATACTTGTGTTAGCCTTTACGTTATTGCATGGTTCCCGGAACAGTCAACATTGGATGATATTTGTGAACTAAAGGTGAATTATCCTCATCGGCAATACTTATGGTTAAGGCTCCTAACGCTAACTTTAAAGGTCAAACCAGTAACTGCGATTTTTCAAAAAGAAAGTTACTAATCGTGCGTATCAGCCGTAGGTTTTATATGTGTGAACCTTGAACGAATGGATATGAATTGGCTTGCAAAAAACTCTTGGCGACAACGTGGGATCAAATCTGAAGCGTGAAAAATCAGCAAGATTTACTAAATATTTGGAATAATTCCTTTCTACATCCATCATGATGTTAATCAGACAAGCTTTTCTCAAAGTTTGATGATGTCTATGTCTATCAGTACAACAAAACCGTGTATTTGATTTCAATAGTTGCTATCGCTGCCTTTCTGACGGCACCAGAACATGAATTCTATGATGTGGACTGTCAAACTACGCTAAAAATGTTGACCATACGGATCACCCGAACTATGCTGCTCACAAATTACTTGTGAATATCCTCAAACAATTTAGTATTACATTATTATATCAACCATTTAGGTGAGTCTAATTATCGGAATGAACTATTCTGTGTCGATTAAAGTATGGCGTATGGCATGGTTATGGGTTTCCGGATGCCTTCTTGAAGGAAATACCTACGGATATGAATTCAATACCTATTCATGCCAAGAGTAAATTGGATATCCTAGGGAGGGTGGATACTTGTCGTGATGTATTCATTCTTTCGTGAAATCCTTCATATATTTTTGTTTGTGATTGGCAATGGTCTCACAAACTCAAGTGTTTGTATGAGTAGTTTTCTCCTATCTTCTTGGAAGTTAATCCTTTTATCAATTGCGATGAGTTCCACATTCTCTATTGCTGAGGTAAATTATGAAATGAGGGTACCGAATGTTCTTTGAAAAAGTCTCTTGTCTCGAAGAATTTTTACATAGAATGTTTTCTCCGATGATTATCATTAAACTAGGAAAATACTTTAACTCGCTTTCTATACGATTAATTTGTCCCAGAATTTCCTACGAAGAAATATTGAATGTCATCTATCCAGTTGAATTTTTGCACAGACTGAATAGTTTACTAATACTTTTCCTCCCGTTGTCTCTCTCTGATATTATGATAGGATTTAATCTGCTTTCTGAGATACTCTCCTGCACCTATCTTTTTCCTGTCGAGCTAATGTAATCGCAAGAGCAGCACCGGGACCTAAGAATGGCATCATCAACATGGTTTTGCTCCCGTCTATCCAATTTTCTGCCACGATAATTATCAAAATTGACAAGTACCAAACGAACCAATCAAGATTTATGATCTGAACTGAAAAGTGTGTCTCGGTCCATAAGACACCGATAATGCTCATTGAAGTCCCGTAATTTTGAAAGAGAAGATACAGGGAAGACGACCAAAGTAAGAAGCTTACTAAGGCTGCAGAATAGTACGATTTGATAATCCTGTTTGAAGAATCCAAAGCACCAGATGAGTCAGACGGAAGGAGAAACAGTGTAAGATATGGTACAGGCAATAAAGGTCCAAATAGAAGACTAGTAGCAAGTCTCCAGACATGTGCCTGTGGTTCCAAGGCGAAGAAAGCAAATGAAAGGGCGGAGATAAATAGTCCGGAAAAAATGGCTGTGCTGGCATGATATGAAATGAACCCAGGGAGACTACCTCTACCCCAAAGTAAGAACATTGGGACCCATACCAATGGAAATGCCACGCTTATCGCAATGTACTGGGACAAGAAAAAGATGAAAAAGGGATATTTCAGAATTCCTTGAACTCCCACTCGAGTTGCTTCGACTGTTACTAAGATAGCTACAGGAAAGTACACAGCTAGAATGCAACACCAAGCAAATATTCCCTCTGGTACTTGTTTTAAACCATAGAACAAGTTATTGACAATACAAACGAAGGATCCTCCTAGCATCGGTTCAAATGGGATTAGATCATCTACATCCCCAGACAGACATTTTTCCCCAATCTCTGTCAAATTCTTCTTGGCTATATCCTGGATTATCAAATTTGTAGTGATGCCTATTATAACAGATAGCATGGCAAGTACCCATTGTTTGAACAAAGGATAACTCATCGTCGATTCTTACTTGAAAGATTGAAGATGACATATGATGTCATATGCAGGTTAGTCGTACGGGCATGCTACAGTACGATCACTCCTGTTCTGATGCTACCCTAGTACAATGATGTAGAAGTGTCAGTAACGCACTTGTAGGTTGGCACACAATATTTTGTTACGCGTTTACGTCACACATCGCTGTGTCAAAATCAAAGAGTGAATTTGTTCCAGTATCTTTCTTCCACTCCGAAAGGCAAGAGAAGCAGAGCAAAGATTAATTGAAATCAAATACTTTATCCGATGTCTATCATATGAAAAGCGGATTTGCAAAATCACTAATGGATAGGTACTCCAACAATACGAAGACGGATTAAGAGCAAAGAAAAGAATGTCAACAAATTTAATCTTCGTGGTACATGTCGTCACTTCCTTAAAATTGTGAAACGCGCACAGTTTAACTTACGCATAAAATGCTTGTCAAGCCTTGTTGACATCTAAAGAAGGAAGAAAACTTAAAATGTATCTTAAAAGGGAATAAAATATTATTATCTTGAATATTGTGGAAACAAAGGGTTTTTGATACCAAATTGTTGCATCTTGAAAATACCGGCTTCCAAGATTTTTTGTAAAATATGTTTTTGTATTTTCTTAGTAATTATTGCCATATCATACAACTTTAAAGGAATATGAAGGATTAAACTCAAGAAAAATCAGGATTTAGTGCCATGCTGCAGATTCTTCATTCAAAGAGTGCATGTCCAGGTGATGGGAAAGTAGCCTTTATAGTTGATATGTTTCTAATATAAGGTAAGAAATGGGAGCAGTTTTGGTATACTAGTGGCCCTAATATTAATCGACTTCAAACCTTGATTAAAATGGAATAATTGAAAAGATAAAATTTCTCTTCATGATGTAATGAAGTATCTTTAAGAAGCAAACAAAGAGAACGGGATGTATTTTTATTGGTCTAAAAGAACTTTTGGTGCAATATCTTATAGTTTATCACTGATCTAATTTTTAAATTCTATCTACATTTACGTGCTACAGTAGAAAAAGATGAACAAAAGATTCAGTGGTGACCTGCAGAGAATACAAATTGGCTTGAGACCCCTACAAATTTCAACATCTACTAACATCAACTATTAAAATTGCATCAAAAATAATGAGCTTCTTGCAGATGAAAAATTATTAAACTTTACGGAGCTGAAACTTCTACAATGGATCCCACTACTATACTATATGTGGGCCTCATGGTAGAGCCTGGAGAACATTTACACAAAGCAGTAATGGATACTAGTACCTGTAGCAGCAATACATATGAAAATAATTCCTCAAAACAGCACAGAAAGACAATAACAGTAATAAATTGCTTGGAGTCCAACAGGTTGTTCCGATAGTCCGTGTGAACTTCGCACCCCAGATATTAATCATGAGCAGCAAGTTGCGATGTGGATGACTGTTATAAGTCATTCAACATATAGTGCATAAATGTTAGCCAAAATGTTATTGAAGAATCAGACATTTTCTGAATTTACATCGTATATGAATATCAATTCAGAGACAAATCTCTCTTTTTTTTCAGGGGTACAAAAGTTTGAATAACTTCTGATGAAGTATGAGAAAAATTCAAAAGCTGCAATAGAGCTCACGTTTCTCATTCTCTGTTCCTAGAGTAATGAATTAAAATATGCGCAAAGTGCAATTCTCAAGGAAAGCGGGACAAAAAGAGTTGTCTCAAAATTCACGAAATTAAAGTCTTCGATGAAATGCCACCCATTTCTATTTCCAAGATTTCGGACATCCTCTGATCCATAGAAGACTTCTCCTTTGTCTCATCAATGGATTTCAACATGGACTACTATCACATCAATGAAGATAAGTAATCTCAATAGCTATATTGAGATATATAAAATTCCCCTGATGTTTTTCAAACGTGACATTGCCAACATTGCCATCTACGTTGAGTCTAGAATTGCTCTTAGTATGGCCGTTAACCACTAAAAGGAATTGTTCAACATCTAAGTTCTTTGCGAAAAAAATAGAATATCTGGAATATTTAGATTGACAAGACATTTTAACATTCGGTACGCAACAAGATTGAAGGCACCCTTAACATTAAGACCAACTGAAAGGAAGCGCAATGTAGGTTTAATAACACAGTCGCTACGGGCAACTAGTATTGCTATACATGATTTCACACAAGTGACTCTTTAGCCCCTTTCACCTAAGGTAAGGTCATGTTGGTATAATTGTCATACCATCAAGAGGCCTCTGGCAAACTACAAAAGTCATTATAGCCAAGTCACGTTTAGCATAACTAGATCTTGATAAAGTGTTTCAATTTTACACCGCTGCATTTGATGGTTAGCTCGGTGCAGCAAATATGCAGTCTAACAGGCCAATACGATGATACTTAACTACTAAACAGAGAATCATTATTGACCATTGAAATCAACAAACAGTATTTGACTATCTTGCTGGGTTGCCCAATTATAGCCTTCACAGACCAATAGCTTGGCTTGAAAAAAGGTCAGACCGTGAATTATGCTGGCTTCTTTGCCTTGCAAAAAATATAAATACCTTTTAGGAAAGTAAAATATTGTGCTGGATACTTAATCCCAACTAGACATAAGTATTCTAAAGATGGCAATTATAGACTTCACAGACTAATAGCTTGGCTTGAAAAGAGTCAGACCGTGAATTATGCTGGCTTCTTCGCCTTGAAGAAAAAATAAGTACCTTTTTGAAGGATTCTGAAGATCGAGGAAGAAGGAGCATTTTTATTCCTTTTAAAATCAAAATTTAGTAACTCACAATTAGCAACTCATACTGCATATCTTCAAGGAACAGGAACTGTCAAGGGATTTAGAGGCAAGGGATATCTCAGTCACATCACTCTACTCAGAATATTGAAGGATTGGAACTTCTTTGTTACAATGATAAAATACACATCCCTCTATGATTAAGACAAACAGAGCTATCCTGGTGCCCAAAGATCTTACTTCATTGAAGTGATATTGGTACTGAAGAGAGATTGTCATTGAAGAGACGCTTAGAAGCACCATGACATGGGCATGTCATGCACAATTTGTTGATCGCTTATGTTATACTTGTCAAGCATGTCAGCTGACAAAAAGGATAGCAAGAAACACAAGCATATTCATTTTCTAAAATCAATTTTCAAATTCATTAGATTCCTGATGCAGGGCATTTCTTTGGTAGATACACGCATCTACCCTTTCAGTATTGCTTTTGCGATATTCCTTCGGTCTGATCTCCAGATAAAGTTTCTATCTTGTGCTGAGTATTCGATTTTTCACTTTCATAGATCTCATTATTTGTTCTTCAATCATGTGCCTTAAACCATTTTAGAATGATAATAGCTTGATGATTTAAAAGAAAAACAGAAATATCAAGCGACCTGTGTTTTCGTTGCATCAAGTTTCTTAGAAACTGTTTAGTGTACTAAAATTTGGTATTTTGAGACTTTAATTAACGGCATATTAGCATTCAGAAATTATTTGAAGGAATTTTCATTTTTGAAATTTGTCACAAAAAGGATTCAAGTTCTTTATTCACTATCACTGCAGGTGATGAAATTTTGATTCGTCACGTCGATGATTGATGACTTTATTCCAATACATTTTATTTTGGGCTCACCTTGCAAAGTCAATTGAAAACGGTTTTGTATCTTTGTATTATTGTTAAGTATTTGTCCTCTCACATATAGTTTAGATGATTTTGTGAGGAGTGTTGTTAGTTGACAGTATGCAACTTTCTCTACACACTGTAGATTGTCGACGTATCCAGTTTTTCAAGTACGCTTGTCATTTTTCCTCTTGATGATGCTTGTTCACTATACGGAATCTGTCAGCAAAAGAAAATCCCCGGATTCATGACATCACTTGTAACCTATAAAAATAGGTTTTTTAAAATTTGGTGACAGCAACAAAAGACCAATCTAAAATATTTCTACTACACTTACCGGAGTTACTCAAAATATACCTAGAAATCAAGCAACATTCTTTTTCCTCTGATATGTTTTATCCTTCTGAAAAACAATAGGCGAAATGAGTGTGCGTCTAAACTACCATGTGCCACGTCTGCTTTGGAATAATCGGCATCTGTGTACTACTGAAGAAATCTGACTAGACTTCAAAACCATTGCACCTTAAGTCTCACAGTTTTAAGAATTTTAGGCAATGGGAAAAGGTGGTGATTCAGCTCATGTCACTGTTGACAATGGTAAACACGACGCCAGCCTTACTTCGAAAACTCTGGAGAAGTATACATGGAGCGAAGTGAAGAAGCATTGCACTCCAGACAATGCATGGATTGTGTACATGAATAAGGTGTATGACGTTTCCAACTGGCACGAACATCCTGGCGGCGCTGTGATCTACACCCATGCTGGTGATGACATGACGGATATATTCGCTGCATTTCATGCAGCTGGATCTCAAAATATGATGAAGAAGTTTTTAATTGGAGAACTCATTCCAGAGTCAGTTACCCATAAAGATAGTCAACAGCTTGACTTCGAAAGGGGTTACAGGGATCTTCGTGCGAAAATGGTAATGATGGGATTGTTTAAATCCAGCAAGCTTTTCTATGTCTACAAGTTTATATCTACTCAGTGCCTCTGGGCAATTTCTTGCGCTATGATCTGTTTCAGTGACTCTTACATCGTCCATTTGGGAGCAGCGCTGTTAATGGGTCTCTTCTTTCAACAGTGTGGTTGGTTGGCCCACGATTGCCTTCACCATCAGGTATTCCGTCACCGTAAGTATGGTGATTTGGCAGGGGTATACTGGGGTAACCTGATGCAGGGTTACTCAGTACAGTGGTGGAAAAATAAGCATAATGGACACCATGCTGTTCCGAACTTGCACAGCACTTCAGCACTCTCGCAAGATGGAGATCCTGATATCGATACAATGCCGTTGCTTGCCTGGTCTCTGAAGCAAGCACAGTCATATCGAGAGCTGGCGCTTGACGGCAAGGATTCAGCAGTTGTCAAATTTTTCATCAGGCATCAGGCTTTTCTGTACTTTCCTATATTGTTGCTGGCTCGTCTCTCATGGTTAAATGAATCATTTAAAATTGCGTTTGGACTTGGTGCCGCCTCCGAAAATGCAGCATTGGAGATGAAAATTAAGGGGCTTCAGTATCCGTTGTTGGAAAAGAGCGGCATTATTCTTCACTACATGTGGGTATTTGTAGTTTGTTCAGGATATGGGCGTTTTTCATTCCTTCATGGGTTCACACTTTTTCATGGTAATGACATGTGCATGTGGCCAATTTTTGGCGATTGTTTTCGGACTTGGACATAACGGAATGGCTACATATGATGCAGTTAGTCGTCCAGATTTCTGGAAACTTCAGGTAACAACTACCAGAAATATTATTGGTGGTCATGGTTTTCCGCAATGGTTCGTTGACTGGTTCTGTGGTGGCCTACAGTATCAAGTTGATCATCACTTATTCCCATCGTTACCACGTCACTCCCTTCCAAAAGCGCACAAGCTCGTCGAATCTTTTTGTAAAGAGTGGGGAGTGAAGTATCACGAGGCAGATCTTGTGGTAGGGACAATGGAAGTATTGAATCATCTTCAGAATGTATCTGATGAATTTGTCGTTGACTTTCTCAAATACGGACCCACAATGTAGCCAATGACCTTGAGAAGTCATTTGAAGTACAGTAAAGAATATCTTTTCTTCATATAGCAGGGTTTAAAATAGGTCTTTCAAACTTATTTAAAATGTTTCATAAAGTTCGGCTAATCAATTCTCCTTTAAACTAGTAAGTAAGGGCACAAAGCTTAGTCTAATACTTTAGACACACATGATTCAGACATTCAATGAGATCACTCAGCTTCAATACCAGCATTGATCTATATCTTGTCTAACATGGCAATGCAAAAAGACAAATCCAATCAAAGAAACAGTTTACAATGAAATCGACGGATGCGAGGTCATTATTCAGAAATAAGCTCCACGAAAGCTCAAAATGTAAATGATCAACTTCCACTCCCAGCACATGTCAGGGAACAACAATTCTGGATTTAGAATAGTGAGTGTTGCTTTCAGATGTGCTAATATATCTATCCTATCCTGTAGATAGAAGTTAATATGTATTTGGTAATTTACCGGAAGAATTTTAATTTTTACTATATTCTACAATCCTAGAAGACAATACGTTAAGATTATAATTAAACACACCAAATTAATCTAGAAAAGAGATTAATTCACAAAATTTTATTTTGTACCAACATTTGGAGACGTCAAGCATTGCTAGTACATACTAATATAGATGATAAAGATATCATAAATATATGTGATTCTATTCACAAGCTTCATTTTGGCTTTTTGGCCGCATTAGGTAGCATATTGAACAAGATAACCTCAATGTTTTTGATCATCAGAGATCTTATGATAATGGTGCAAGGCATACACAAGTGGTATCACTAGATTTATGTATTCTATCACAAACCAGCGACAGGCACTGGTTGAAGCTATCATTGAATGATGACAAACTTTGCAGTGTGAATCCAGAATACAATATCTAGTATAAAAGGTTATGCGCAATATTCAGTCTAAAAATTAGTTAACTGACTATGCAATGCATTAGTGTACCAGTAATTGAGACCTCCCTAATTATGAGTACAAGCACATTGAGAACAAGGATATTCTATGTATTTAAACATGCATTTCTGGACAGTGACAATTTAACTGTCCCTTTCATTCCTTCCACAATTTTTAATGATAAAAATTAACACCTCCTAAGTCAAATATTGTGATGAAAAAATATTGTTTGCTTTCCAGGACCGCTGTAACAATTTAGGCAGAAGTTACCATGATTTAAATAATTTGAATCATGTTTCACTCCAACTCTCCAAGATTTGAAGATGCAAAAGGAATACAAGATCGAATTATAGAAATTCTCTTAATTAGACTATTATGTCATATTGTGTCTATTCATTACTCAACATAAAGCCAATGCATATGGAAGCGTAAAAATACAGGCTAGGAATCACTTTCATTGTAGCTGATATCAAAATATCAATTTAAGTAAATTTATCATACTACAACTCTCTCACATTTGCCCTGCTTAGCATCTTTGTCTTTTTTCTCCATGAATAGATAGTCATTAGAGTACATTATATTTAGTGTAGGCAACATACAATTAACTTACTTTTGTAATGTAGTCATAGAATAACCGTTACAAAAGTTTTAGTGTTATAAGATACAAATAATGGGGATCATAGTAATTTAATACCAGTCACTGGTTTTCCCTAAATTGTCATTGATCACGTGTGGCAAATGTTCGCAATACCTTCGAAAGATTTTATCATCTAAAATGTCACTCTCAGCACCACGAAGAATAATGTGAGTTCTACTTTTTAAGTTTCAAAGGTACCAATTAAACAACAAATGCTTTTTTTCCTCTTTTCCTAGCCACCTGCTTTCTTAAATTACTAGCTAGCTTGTCCACTAAATTGAATTAGGAATCTTTTTGAATTGACATCATAGTTTAGTGTTGCATGCAATCCTAAAATTCCGCTCACACTATGTGTCCTCTCAGTTAGTGACTCATTTGATAACAACGAAAGGAAATTTTACATTGATGGCAAGACCATGGGATTGCAGCAGTTAAGTTCAATAAAAAAATGATTATTTGTTATCTGCAAAACTATTCTCGCCTAATAGTTTGCTGTGTACATGCTTTACGGTTGTGATCAGATCGATGAAAAGTTGCAAAATGTGCGAAGTCATTCTCAAATTCAGGTTAATGCTGAATCGCAATAGCTCTCTAATTTTTGGAGTCGGAAACAATGTAGAAAAAGAATATTTGGTCCTTTTTGCGTTGCTTGAAAAGTTTAAATGCAAAGAGACGCTATAGTTCTTCTTCTTTTCGAAGGGAATTTATCTTCCCACGATAGATCATTCACAGACCAGCAATCACGTTTAATAGAATACCTTATGTCGAATGGGATTGGCTCTGAAACAAATTCGGGGTTTTTCTCTAGCGTAGTATTTGTCATTCTTATTCGTTTCGATGCTGAATTCCAACATTGACTTTCGTCATCGTCCTGATTACTTTCAATATTGGCGTCACTAAAAATACGTTTGTTCGACTTCTCATCCTCAGTTGAAGGTAGATAGGGCAATGGATTTAACATAATAACTTGATTCGACTGAGTCCGCGGGTAAGATCGAAGTAAGGAATATGGATTGGCAAACGTAGTTGAGTATAATATCTGAGGAGGATCAATTGTTTGTGTGTTACGTCCAGTTAATAGCTCATAGGCAGTACTGATTTTTGCGAAGTGATCATGTGCTGCTTTCTTGTGATCGATGGACACTCGATCAGGATGATACATCAATGCTAATTTACGATATTGTAACTTCACTTGGTCGATGGAAGAGAAAGGCGGTAGGCCTAGAGTTGCATAAGCTGAATCAGTATCCATGATTCTTGTGTTTTCTCAAGATCTTTTATAAAATTAAATGATCTAGATATATGATTCAAATGCACTTATCAGGGAAGAACATGCAATATCAGATCACAGTAATTTAAGAAAAAGTTCCTCTATGGGTAATCGGAGAGGATCGAAGAAAAATACGTTTCCTAGTGGAAAATATTTTCATGAAAATGCAGTTGCAGAACAAGAATTTTGCACTGATTTAAGCGTTGAAATTACATAATTCTGCCGATGTCTGAGGAAATCTTATATTTACTTCCACTTACAGTACCACTTTTATCACACACGTTTCAGAAAAAATTGCATGAAGGCATGAAAGTTGCAATAATTTAATTAAGGAGTTTTCATCCGTTTGTAATGACGATTATTTCTGAAATCTAATGATGAACATTTTACTGCATGTAAATCCCTAAATGCTTTTATTCTTCGGGCATTCCTAGCATAACCTTGAATGTGCGTCCAATCAATGAATTCAAATCATTGCGCTCAGCCGCACGTTCAGCCTCCTTTTCCTTGATCTTTGCCAGTTCACGCAATGCATCCTCTGCAATTTTTCTCTGAACTGCAACTTCACGTTCCATTTTAGATCGCCATGCTGTGGAATCCATTTCGTATTTTCTCTGTAGATTTGCAAGCTCCGCTTCAATTTCAATTCTCTTCTGTAAGATTCGATTGCTTTCTTCCTCAGCCTGGCTCAACTTTAAGTATAGTGTATTCGATTGTGCCTTATTCCTCAGCAAGAAGTCTTTCTCCTTCTCCATTTCTGAAATTTCTTGCTGAAGCTTGGATAGTACTTCTTGGGATTCCTTCAAATCCTGATCGTGGGCCTCCTTTTCTTTTTCAAGCATATCTTGTAATTGAACACTTTTTTCCTCGAGTGCTGCTCGTTTCTGTAAAATAGACTCTGTCATTTCTTTCGCAGCTGCTAGCTCCTAATGATTAAACATGAGAAACAATTGCTTGTAACATAGGCATGATCATTGTCTTACCTGTGCTGTCTGAGCTATTTCTTTTTTACGAGCATCTTGCTCAGAACTAAGCATAAGAACTTCACGAGAATGAGCTTCCTGCTCTTCATTTAGTTTGGACGCCAAGTCTTGACTCAGCTTTTCATACCTGAGGAGATCACGGTTGAATGCTGCTTGCTCTTCAAGCAATGACTTGACATCGCGGTTGTGAGCAACTTTTTCTGCATTGAGTTTTCCTTCCAAATCTGCTATGGTTTGTTCGTACTGGATCAGGTATCTCGCATGCTCTTCTTGTTCTTTGGCCAGTTTGTCTTCCAGGTCACGATTTACTGTAGCATAATTCATCATTTCTTGCGCTCTATCTAACTGGTCTTGAATAAGGCGCTTCATTTCTTGCTCGTGAGCCACTTTTTCATCCAAAAACTTTTTGCTCCCATTCCTTCCGTTCTGATTCAAGTTGCTTTTGAAGATTACCAACTGCTGCATTAAGCTCAGACCTTGATTCAAGGATTCGGTTAGTGGCTTGTTGACTCTCAAAAACCCGCTGCTTCTCCTCAAGAAGCTGCTTTGAAAGCGATTCCATTTCTTCCTTCAGCGAGTTTTCCCTCTCTTTGTACAATTGAATAGTCTGTATTTTTTCTTTGTGAGCATCAAGTTTAAGGTAAGTGAACTCGCTTCCCATTTCGTTCACTTTATTTTTGAATTCAGCTTTCTGCTTTCTTGGTTGAGACAATGAGTGAATCTTTGCTCAATCGAACGACGTAATAGAATACCACTTCGATAAGTTTGATCACACTTACTCAAGCTCCTGCTTCATTTTCATAGCCATTTCTCGCTGCTGCTGTTCCTTGACTCTAATCAGATGTTCCAACTCCGTAAATCGCTCCACTGCGGCCTCAGCGGCGTCTTCAGCTGACTTCAAGTCTAATGCCATCTGGGCATCTGCAGTCTCAACATCGTATGAGTTATCACCATTTAGATTGACCTTTCCCGTTAATTGGTCCAGCTGGTATTGGTAATTCAGACGATACGCAAAGTTGGAGGTCAGTAGAATCCGGCGAGGTAGAATCTTGGGGTATATGAATGCTGTTCCTTGACTTGACGTCAACAACAAAAAGCCAACAAGGGCAAGGCGTGAGATCATTTTTTTTATCTAGAGAACACTGTTATGATTTTTATGAAATACGTTATATTACCTCGGAATTTTTGGTGTTGACACTACCGTAAGAAAAACCAACTTGCTTCAACTTTCGAAGAAATCATCACAAAGGAAGTGATGACGTGCCCCTTGTCAAAAGACACGTGCAAAAAATCTTGGGATTGTTCCAAAACTAGTAATGCGACCCCGTAAGCTGGCTAGCCAGTATTTTTGTTAGAAATCCATACTAACTTCCTGCATTTTTAGTCATATACTTTGCCTCTGCTGCAAGTTGCATTTGTGCAACATGTCTCTCCAATCAACGCCTAGATGGCGTCTAAAGGGCCTTGTCTCAGTGATGGTAACTCTATTTGCAATTCCTTGCCTCAACTTTGTAATCCCTGAAGTGGGTCCTGTAATGATACAATCATTGAAATACACTAAAATAATGCCTTGTGAGTCTCCAGAATTTGGGAAAACAAATTAACAGGTATCTTATTTGTATTGCCCCATTCCAAGATCTGTCAAAATGCCCGAAAATGTGTTTATCCAGAGTCTGGGATTTTGAACAAGCCCGTATTGGCCCTGAGGAGCTTCACAACTGAATCTCTAAGTTCCATGCCTCCTTTCTTTTGACTGTATACGCGAAGACCTTCTGGAATTTTGATGAATATATCCTGGTCCAACTCTGCATTTAAGGGTGCATCTTCAACATCAATCATTAGGTTACCCAATTAGGCTTTAGGTTTGCATAATAAAGGAAAGACCAAGAACTATGCAGACTGTGGTATCATGGAAATCAATACTTGGTATCTGCTCATAGCCCTTGATTACACAGTGTGCCTTTTTGGACCCATCTGTTTTGATTCTGTAGACAAAGAGGGTCTTCAAAACCCGTTTATCTTAAGGCAAACTTGACCTTGGAAGGACTGTCCAGGCCTTTTGAGAACAGATTCATGGGCTTTAAGCCAACTTAGATAATGTAGCTTCATCATGCATTTGAACTTCTTAGGCGCCTCCTCGGATAAGATCCATCATTGACATTGAAGATAAATTCAGCTGGTAGAAAGCTTGCATGGAGGATGCCTTCCAGAGATATTGGATTATACAAGGTTTGAAGACATTTGATCTCACGGAATAACTTGTGGCGTGGCCGAGGGGAGCTCCTTTTTTCATCTTGTGTCTCAACTGGCTCTTTATTTGCTGTGACTTTGTGACAGGCAGTTTTTTGTGAACTTGATTAAAGAAGTGACGGAGGTGTAGAGAGATGTGGAAATTCGTCATTAATTTCCTTTGAAAAGAAGGGGGGCTGGGGGGGGGGCTCTTCATCAAGAGGCTGGTCAGGTACGTCAATCTCCGGAATTATAGAAGATTTTTTAGGGCTTCAGTTGTTCAAAGAGCTCCATATCTTTTACACCAGCTATCCTTCCATGCCACTCAAGCCACTTTGTAATATCTTACGTTAAAAGACTTTATTGGTCTCAGGATTAAAAGATCTAAAGGTGTTAGGGGCAAGATCCTCTGTAAAGCCAATGAAGACACACTTTTTGGCCTTTCGAGAAAATTTACGATGGAAATTTGAGCAATTACTAATGTAGGCAATTTTGCAAAAGGCTGCGAGAATGTGGTAATTTACCTTTCTTCACCATAGAACATCTTGTGAGGAGGAGTATGCTATCTTCAGGAAGGAAAAATGTTACCAATATTGGTTGCTGGATCAACTGCTTCAGCCGAAAGCCTGTTCTGAAGACTAGAGCTAACCCTTGCTGTAACCATCATGGCAAAACGCCCTATTTCTTGCAATGTCAAATATTCTTTCCACCACACCATTCATCTGGGATATGTAAGGTGCTGTCATTTCCATTGTGATACCTCCTTCCAAGCATACTGCATTGAGGTAGTTGACATTTTTACCAGCATTATCACAGTGAATAAGGGTGTGGTAAAACCAAGTCCCTTTATTTTTGTGAGTGGTGTTTCAAATGGTTCCCATAGATCACTCATCTTGGTAAGGAAGCAATCCCAAGCGTAGTAAGTATAATCTGCTCTGTGCTGAGTTGCATTTGTGGCCCTGTCAGAATAATTACCAAAGAATTGGCCATTAACTTACGTGTGGAAAAATCTGCATGAGCAAGTATTCCATGGAGTATGTTGATTTCCATCGTCTTAGTTTGCGAAATAGCAGTGATTTCAGTGGTTTTGTTGCTTCTGTGTCCTCTAAAAGAGTATAGCTTGTCTAATGGGTCCAAGTTAAAGGATATAGAAGCTTGTTGACTTGTGCTCGTTTTAATACTTGTTGTAGTTACGCTGGTGACTTTCCATCCATTCTCAAGCAATACTCTCATGGATATGATGATTTAGTGAAGGAGGGAGCAAAATGTACATCATCAACAGTCTGTACATTCCCACTGGAATCCTGGATATAAATGATACCTTGCGAGAATGTTGCCACTTTAGAACCATTCCCAACAACAATTGTCTTGTCACTTGGCATTGTACGTGACATCTGAAAAAAATTCAAATAACACCACAAGAAGCTCAAGAATCAAGTAGTCAAGACTCCAAATTCATTTCAGAAGAATTAGGAACGGAGTGATTATGTGTTAGATCCTGAATTTCTGATGTATTAACTGTTCAGGAATAAAATCTTGGTAATCTTCAAATATTTCATCCCAATCAAACATAGGTTATGTTTATGCACCTGGTTCAAAGTGGTCAAAGAAGCTGATTCACTACATTGTCTCTTTTGCTAGCATGAGACCTTCCAGGACATTTATATACACAATGACCCTTCTTATTACATTTAAGACAGGAAAGGAAAGGAAAGGAAAGGAAAGGAAAGGAAAGGAAAGGAAA